>JABSTQ010006699.1:0-20414 GCA_013358835.2 Ixodes persulcatus
AAAATGCGATTAAAATTCTGGTCAGTTTGTATGGGAAATCTCTCGAGAGAGACGAACTTTGCGGAATTAAATTAATCTAGGCAGACCCCTGAAAAAAAGTAATCGATGATTAAGGAGGCCGGGACCATGCGCGACGCCTTTAGCCAGGTAGGTTCACGTTAATTCAATTCTGAAAAGTTCCTGAACGCAATATGCACGACATACCTCCACGAGCCGCACCGGGCGACCGTACTCAAAAAGATAACCGAGCTTTATGCCTCTCAAGCTGCTTGCGGTTGTGGTGCTGCGGTTATCGCACCCGCCTTGTAGTGTTGCGCAGAGAGTTATCGCGCCTGGGTTCGAACCCCCCGGAGGCAGAGACGATTTCAATTTTTTTTTATGCTTTTATTATAGATATATATCGACCCCCTACTAATCTATCAAGCACCACAAAATCTTCGGAGCTGAACCGGTTCGCACACCGCTATTCATATTAGCTCGCAAACAAACAAACCTCTTTATCTCACAGAGCTACAGGCGGCGCACTGTTAAGCTGTCAATAAATTGTATTTTTACGGGTGTCCGATGTTCTGATTTTATACTTGCGGCGTTATTAATATACAGAATAGGTTATTACTAATTTCTAAGGAATTAGTAAATATGCCAAATGAACTTCAAGAATATTTAAAAAAGTGGAACATTATTTTTAAATTGAAGAATTCTAATTTTGTTAGATTGCTACCTGTGACGCACAATTCGCTAAGCTAAGAACAAATAAAAAAAAATCGGCAAACTTTTCTCTGCGTTCGCTCAAAAATCGGTGAGCTGTTCTCCGCATCTGCCGGTTTGGTGATGCGCTTTTCTGCAGTATAAATGTGTATACATTAAAATTAGTATCATGCCGCATGAGTCTACAGAAAGGAACAGGAATGGTAGAAAGTTTGTGTTGCATTCTCTTGTAGATATTAGTTACACTATGCCTGCTATACTTGCTCCTCAACATGTGGCGATGTTTGTTTCCTCCATCTTCGTCAATCCACAGGCTTTCAGCGTTTGGATTTTAATAACTAAACTGAAATGTCTAGTGTTTCGGAATTCACATTGACAGCTTGACAGTGCGCCGTCTGTAGCTCTGTCAGATAAAGAGGTTTGTTTTCTGCTACCTAATATGAATAGCGGTGTGTGAACCGTTTTCATATTAGCGTTCTTTCAATAATAAGACTTTAGTTGCGAGAACACCTCTGTCCTGTCGTGTTTCTTGTCTTCACTACGTCTTCGTCGTTTGAGCGGTTTTCATCATGTATAATGTTTACCAACTCGCCCAATTCACTACCTTACAGAAGACTAGTTCTTATATAGTCACGAGTAACAGTGGTGACAAAGTGCATCTCTGAAGGTCAGGAGTGGCTCGCCGTCGAAGGGCCTTATCACGCAAAGGCAGCGTGTGGAAACACCAGCACGAACGGCTAGAAAACGTGCTTCTCCGTGGAAGAAATAAATCTCGATATCCTACTGACCGCACTGACCGCTCTATCCTGTTTTCAAAGGTTAACAAAAGATTTAAAGAGAATTTCAGGCACGGCGTTATTACTACGTATGCACTTTCGGATTTTCGGCATTTACAGTTTTGCTTTTTAGGTTTTAGGCAGACAATATTAAGTTTTAGAACTTTTTCCTGTTCTTCCAGACATGTATAACGTTACTTCGAGAGTAAACCACAGAAAGCACTCGCCCGCAATTATTAATTTGGCAGCAATGTACCGAATAAGCTTAACAAATATTACTAAAAAGGACATTTCCTTTTTTTACAAAGCTGACGAATTTTAATGATAATAAATTGATATATGTTAAGCAAAATCCAATAACCTTCATTTGAAAAGAAGAAAAAGAATCGGTGAGCTTTTCTCCGCATACGCTCAATGGTTGGTGAGCTTTTGTACACATCCGCCGGTTTTGCGGTGAGCTTTTCTCCAGGATTCTTCGTTCAGCTATGCAATGTGGTCCGCTCACCTAACCAATGCTGCCCGCTCCGATATCCGCTCCGTGACTCACTTAGATATGCGATGCCCATGCGGTTCACACCACTAGCCTCTACGGCCCGGTCCTCCATCCATATGCAGCCTGCTCCGCTGTCCTATGCTGCCCGGACTGCAGTGCTATCCGCTGCGGCCCGCTCAGCTATTTGCTGCGGTCAGCTCCACTATCAGCTATCCCTGTAGTGCACGTTATATGCACAGTGGCCCAGCGCTATGCGGAGAGCAAGTCGTCTGCTTCTTGCGCAGGGGTTGCTGTGACATCAGAGCGACGCCGAGCACTGATTGACCTTGTTAGAATAGTGGGTAGAGCTCAATGCTAGATGCCTTGAGGTCTATCCATTATCTTTTTTAGGGGCTAGCCATGTCCGTCCGCCGTCCGCCGTCCGCCGTAGGCCGGCGTCGGGTGCTCGTGCTCGTGAGATCATGTGCTCACGTGCTCGTGTACGGCAAAAAAAAAAATTGAAAAAAAAGATGAAAAAAAAATTATGAAAAAAGAAAAAGAAGAAAAAAAAGAAAAAGAAGAAAACCACACATTCTCCTACTGACATGAATGAAAAGGCTCAAAGAAAAAGAAGAAGAAAAAGAGTAGGGGTTCTGAGATGCCATTCCATCTGTGCTTAAAAAAAGAAAAAGAAGAAAACCACACATTCTCCTACTGACATAAATGAAAAGGCTCAAAGAAAAAGAAGAAAAAAAAAAAGAGGGGGTTCTGAGATGCCATCCTATCTGTCTGCTTAGAAAAAAAAGAAAGAGAAGGAAACCACACATTCTCCTACTGACATGAATGAAAAGGCTCGGCATGCTGCGGCTCGGCGTCTACGCAGACAAGCACCACCAGAGCTTCGCCCCAAGCAACATCATTCACTACGTGGAGATGCGGTCAATTTTTTTTAATCGGCCAATAAGAGTTCGGCGTCTTTCTGACGTCACCGCAACTTCTGCGCAAAAAGCAGACGACTTGCTTTCCGCATACGCATTTCATGAGCAGAAGTCAAGATTATAATCACTGATTCGCTTTCTGTTTCGCCAAACCGTTTCCCAATCAACCGAAAACAACCACATAAGATTGTTGTTCGTTTTTGGTTTAGGCTCATTACAAAATGTTTGATTTAGAATTCAGTTTTGTTCCGGTCGGGTCAAAATAATGATTTTGGTTCGGTTTTGGGCTCGGGTTTGAGTTCAATTGACAGCCTGGTAGAAACGTTAAATTACCTGTCTCTGGCATCAAGAAGACTTCCCCGCCGTGTTCTTCCCGCTGGTATTTAACTGCTAAATAATTTTCAGAGCAAGCTCAAAATGAAGCCATAGCAACGAACAACCCGAGTGTTGAAATTATTAAACTAGCAACTATAACATTACCCGACGCACGTGCTGAATGCCTGTACTATTACTGAACCCCGGTAAAGGGTTCAAGAGATTACTTAAGGGACTCGGTGAAAAACCCAAATTAGATATGATAGGACAGTTATCATACAAAGAAGAACCCTGAACGATGAGAAAAAAAATAATAAAACAAGGCCATGAACTATCGAATATAAAGCTATATGATTAAAAAAAAAATCAGAGACTGCAGGTAACGACACACACACTCAATGGTTTCAAACACAGCTGAAATTTGAATTTCCAAAACCTGGATGATTAGGAAAAAACGAACGAATAAGGGGAAGGGAAGACCCGCAAGAACACCTCTTTCCACAAATGTACATCCCGGCAGTTACCAGGACAATGACGGCCTCCGCGACATCCTCCTCCTTTCTTATCTTAGAACCCTGTCACCCCGACCGAAAAAGAACATAACAACTTTTCTTTCCGGAGACTTGTAGACACTCAAGAACAGCACTTTTCACAGCCTCAGAAATCGCCGAAGTTCGTGGTCCAAACCAAACCAAGGCTTATTAATAGCGGTTCCGTGACGTGGTATTGCGAGCGATTCCTTTATCAAACGTTTGTGCTAAACGTTTTCCCTTTCTTCCATTGATGTCACATCCTACAACTCTATACAATTCTTATACAGTCGGAATGTACATTTATGGAAAGAGATTCTCCTTCCCTTATTCGTTCGTTTTTTCCTATTTAACCAGGTTTTGGAAAATAAAATTTCAGCTGTACTTGAGACTTCTGAGTGTGTGTGTCGTTACCTGCAGTCTCGTTTTTTTTAATCATGTTTAATGTACACCAGCTCGTTTGCGCCCTTACGTTTATTTTATAAAGCTACGTTGGTTCTTTCTCGTATTTTATTATTTTATGCCTCCACGCCTACATATCGGGTACGCTGAATTCATTTTGCCCCTGAATATTCATTTCTGTTTTTGCTCTAAAGCACACGAAATAAACGCCGAGGAGTCAGCTGGGGGAGAGACAGTGAAGGAGGATGAACGGTGAGAATAAACAATCCACAGTGCCAGGACAAGCCGCGTACAAAAGGCGTAGCCCTACAACTGAATACCTTCAGCGACTTATTTTGAACGCGTTTTTTTCAGTACCTTTCTGACATGGTTAGACACAACAGTGAAAATTAGTGTGCCTCAATGCCCTTCTGTCTATACTTCGTCTCACCCTAGCATGGACTAACCGTGAAGGCTGTTCTAGCGCGAGCGGCCAGCCTTGACTGCCTTGACTAGAGCACTTGCTGCACGAGCGCTCGTGCAGCCGCCGCGGCTTCATTCAAAGCGACTAGCTCGCGCTTTTAGCATGCGCGGCTAACAATAGTCCATACTAAGGTGAGACGAAGTATAGGGTGATGCCATCGTTTGTAGTACCCGATACCGACAGCACGCGCTCACAGGGAAAATACAAAGAAATTGCAGGAAACAAAATGTCGCCGTAACACAGTCAGCGCCACGAGCGCGTGCAGGGACACGCTCTTTCACGCGCTTCAGAACAAAAAAAAAATAAAAATAAACGTTCGAAACAAAATGTCCAGATGTCATCACCCCAAGCAAAGCGCACATGAAGGCACCCTAGTGAAAATAACCTCTAGAATGAATCTGGGCCGGCTTTCTAGAACCAGCGTCTCAGCTGAGACTGGGTGAAAGAAAGCACTGCCAATGCCAGCGCACGAGCTGAGTGGCACTCAAGTTGCGTCTCAGGAGGCTCGCGTGCCCCAGCCTTTGCAGTGCTTTCTTTCACCCAGTCTCAGCTGAGACGCTGTTCTAGCAAGCCGGCCCTGGTTTCTCTGAGTAGTTTCTTTTTCGCTTTCTTTTTTTTTCGACTATGTTAGCGCCTATTGTCCACGAGCGATAAGCGGACTTTTTTTTTTTCTTCTTTTTTTGGTTGCTCCAAGGCTTCTCGCACATGACGCAGCACGTGGCCGCAGGAGCAGACGGAAGGCGCAAGAAGGAGAGGAGGTCACCGGCGGACCGTAGCCGCCGTAGCAGGATGGTGAGGGGAGGGATGGGAAAGAAGGGCGAGACTGTAATCGACGCGCGAAACTACATTTTGAAAATGGGTAAAGGTCGATACGCCACGTGTCGCTAAAATCTGGAACTAAATTGCCGTGTCCCCGAAAGTTGGACTTGTATAATCTTCTATCCTATCGAAGGCCTTCGTAAAATACAAAACATAAACGTAGAGTGTGAAATTTCCATTTAAATGTTGAGAATTAGATTTGTTATTTTATTTGAAGCACTGCTTGTTCTCTGGATTAATGTTTCTAAAACCACATTGTGCCTTCCGATATCGTGTTTGCAGAAAAGCTTCTCTTGTCTAGTGTCACTTACATTTTCTAAGATTTTGGGAAAAATCGGCAGGATCGATATTGGTTTCAATATCGATCCTGCCAATTCGAACAAATCGCGATGATGTCGTGGTTCAGGTCAACCGTCTGAGTGAAATAGGCAAGGAGGTTATAATTGGCAGGAGGTGGCATCCGTATTCTTCATACATGGAGCGAAGTGTAACAGAAGTAGGCGTGGCCACGAACTCTTCTCAACCAATGGGGAGCTCGTCAATGGGTATGATAGGGGCAAACAACCCTCGTTGCCATGGCATTTCCGCGGCAACGCTGTTGTTTGCCCCAATATTTCATGGCAGCGATGGCGGCGTCCACTGAATTGGTGTCGAACAGGCGAGATTTGGATCCCAACACTTGCCTGACCAGTAGAAATTCGGCGTGTAGCAGACGCTCTCGACACCGCGCGACCGCGCCTGGAGCGTCGTCTCGAACGAGTCGTCGTAGCGCGGCTTTGGAAAGCGGTCGCGTGTCAGTTGTCGTACGCACAAACGCTGAGAATGGCATCGCGGGTTGAGAAAGCCGTACAAACCCTGCTTCCAGAAGGTGTTGGTTTCACTCCGCTGTGATGAGAATGCGGGTTCGCATCGAAACATTTTTTGGTGCGCCGATCGAATCGAAAGCCAGCCGTGACAACGGCGTGCGGCGTTAACCCCTTCAACTCGCAGACAGAGAACAAGGGGCCACGTGATCTTGTGCCTTTTACATGCCGCCGATGTTCACCTCACTCACGCGCTCTAGGGCTGGAAAAACTCATCCCGCGCGCTCATCTCCAGATCTTGTTACAGTTCAGCTATTTGCATCGTTGCAGCGATTGGGCATGGGTCACTCCCCAAAAGTTTGGCGAGGGGTCGATTGTTACGAGAAAATGTTGGGCGAATATCTCGCCAGCGCCCACGCAGTAATTGGGGGTAGTACCCGCGTTTACGACAACCTTGCTTTGTCGCGCGACTGTACGTTATTAACAGTAGTGAAAGAGAGATTGAAAGAGACGGTTCCCATTTAGCCTTGAAACTACGCCTCGTCAAAGACGGTGTGTTGGTGTGAGCCGCGGTCACGATGCTAATAGGGAGCGTTAGTGAACCGTTTTGCACGTCCGATACGAAACTGCGCATGTGAGAGTCTTCTGCAATAGCGCATGCGCAGTTCGTACCTGAGGGCCCGTCGTATCGTATCGGAGGTGCGAAAACGGTTCCCTCTAAAACTCCCTGATACGCCGTACAAAACACCGTCTAAGGTGTATTTTGTCGTTGCATATGACGATCTCCTCACATTGGTCATAAACAAGTTGGCTGCATACACTTCCGGCGCGCACACACACACACACACACACACACACACACACACATATATATATATATATATATATATATATATATATATATATACAGGGCGTTTTTTTTAAGCTTAACAGACTTGTTTAAAAAAAGCCGTGAAAGTTACACTTATGCCGCTTGTGGAGGTGAGTTATACGGCCAGGGGGACATATTATAGAGGGCTAATCGTAATGATCAGTCGGCTAATTAATTAAAATTTGTTAATTAACTTTTTAATTAAAGAAAATAGACACATGGTTAAATTAGAAACTTGCTCAGCGTCATCGAAAACCCCTAAATCAGTCATTCTCAGAAAGACTTTGAGCGCGTGAGAAGCCTAGGAGTGCACTAAAGTTACCACTCGTGGGGCAGGTACAAGGCTGGGGCTAGATAAGAGACGGAAAAATCGCGCGGGCGCCTTATCGCAACCTCTAGCTTTGTACCTGCTCCACGAGTGGTAACTTCAGTTCACTACTACGCTTCTCAAGAGCTCAAAGTCTTTCTGAAAATGACTGATTTAGGAGTTTTCGATGACGCTGAGCAAATTTCTAAATGGAACCATTAGTCTATTTTCATTAATTAAAAAGTTAATTAACGAATTTTAAGTAATTAGCCGACTGATCGTTACGATTACCCCCCTATAATGTGTCCCCCTGGCCGTATAACTCAACTCCACAAGCGGCATAAGTGTAGCTTTCACGGTTCTTTTTGAACAAATCTGTTAAGCTTAAAAAAAAACACCCTATATATATATGTATATATATATATATATATATATATATATGTATATATATATATATATATATATCATAAGGATCAGTCGGCTAATTAAGTAAAAAAGTGAAAATAGTCTTATGGTTGCAATTAGAAATTTGCTGAGCGTCGTCCAAAAACCCTAAATCAGTAATTTTTAGAAAGACTGAGCGCGTGTGAAGGGCAGTATAGTGCGCTGAAGTTACCACTCGTGGAGCAGGTACAAGGCTGGGGATAGATGAGAGACGAAAAAATTGCGCAGGTGCCTTACCGCAACCGCTAGCCTTGTACACGATCCACGAGTGGTAACTTTAGAGCACTACTACGCTTCTCACGCGCTGAAGGTCTTTCTGAAAATGACTAATTTAGTGGTTTTCGATGACGCTCAGCCGCCTCGGTGCCTCCGCATTCCATTGCCGGCTTTCACCGAGTGCGGACGTGGGATGTCGGGCTCCGCCGGAGCAGCTTCAGCGGCCCAGCCGGGCCGCGGTGACAGGGATGACTCAGCTTCAGCTGATTATAAGATTATTCTGCCGCCTCTGCCAACTGGTTCTGCGGTTTTGAACACTGTTTTTCTGCACGCTGACGTCCGGGGCCGCCCATACCGAGTGGAAGATTTCCGGGACACCCTGAGTCATCTGGCACTGCTCCCCGAAGTCATCGCTTTGGGGACGTACCAGATGAACCACGTCTGGGCCGTGACCTTCAAGTCACAAGAGGGTACACGGAAGGTCCTCGCGGCGGGAGACCTCGTCGTCAAGGGACACCGTTGTATCGTCATCGACCCCGGAAATCGGGACGTTCGCATCAAGCTGCACTGGCTGCTTTTTCATGTTCCCGACGACGAGGTGAGGGCAGCGCTCCTTCCTTATGGCAAGGTGACCGAGGTGGGAAGCGAGAAGTGGCGGGTGCAAGGCGTTGCGGGCTGTGCGTCAATGACGCGTACAGCCGTCATCCGGCTCAAGCCCGGGCTGGGGTTGGACGACCTGCCACACCAGCTACGCGTCGCCGGGGGGCTGGCACTCGTCGTAGTACCGGGCAGGGCACCGCTCTGCCTGCGCTGCCAGAGGACCGGTCATATCCGCCGAGAGTGTCGGGTGCCGAAGTGCGAAGCCTGTAACCGGTTCGGTCATGATGCCGACCACTGTGTGAAGACGTACGCAGCGGCCACGGGCTCCGGAGGAGGGGATGCCAACGCTGAGCTTGTCATGGACAAAGCGGATGCGGAGGCGGCGATCGAGGGGGCTGTTCCCGTCATCCAGACTTTGGACGGCGCGACCAAGAACGAAGCTGTCCGACCCGGGTTAGCGCGTCCGCCGGCGAAGGAAGACACGCCGCCGGTTGCGGTAAACACGGCGAAACCTGAGGAGGAGACCCCGAGAAGGAACGAGCGGACGGCAACGCCAAGCAAGGTGAAGTCGACGGGAAAAGTCGAGGAGCAGCAAGGCAACGAGGTCGACATGCCCGACGCTAGCGCGACGGCCACAAAGCGTCCCCTAGAGCAAGACCCGGATTTGACCAAGGGCAGCAGCGCGTCGAGCCCAGTCGGAACCACCAGCGAAGACGGTGTCCACAAAGAAGAAAACCGACGTTCAGACCATTGCCAAGCTCTGCGCCTGAACCCAGGAGTCCGGACAAGCCGGCCGGCTGACGTGGTCTCGAGCCAGCTCCTGGTGAGGGTCCCTAGAATGCGCGATTCCCTGGGCCGCGAGGACGAATAGCCTTGTCAAAAGCTGAAAGTAGCGACATTAAACGTCCGAGGGTTCGCCTCGCGTCGTAAACAGTATCAGGTGAAAAGGCTTCTAATTGACATTGGCATTGACGTCCTCGCGATTCAAGAGACGAAAGTGGAAAGCGACGAAGGGACCGCACACCTGCTGGAGTCTTTCTTAGGTTCATTTGTGGTTTGCGTGTCGCGTGCAAAAGGGATGTCTGGGGGATGTATGCTCTTTATAAGAAAATCGTTAAATGCGCAAGTCAAATCTGTCATAGCAGATAGTGAAGGTCGGTTTGTTATGTGCGACTGTAGCATTACTAATGTGGACTATAGAATTATAAATGTTTACGCGCCAAATGATACAAATGGAAGGAAAATATTTTTTGAACGCATTTGCCCGTACTTGGATTGCCAAAGCAAGATAGTTTTGTTGGGAGATTTTAACTGTGTTTGTCACGCAAGAGACCGAACTAGTAGGGGGCGGCAAAGCGATAGTACTACGCAATTTTTAGAGGGAAAGACAACAGAGTTTAGTTTACAAGATGTCGCGAATTTTCAAAGAATTTATTCGGATTTATGGTTCACACACTATCAATCTTCAAGTCATGCTCGCCTTGATAGGGCGTATGTGTCTATTGAACTTTTAACTGGTTATGACGAATATAATGTGCTACCAGTTTTCTTTTCTGATCATGCGTTGGTCTCTTTTACTATCGGAGGGAAAAACAAAAAGCCTAGGTTTCAATGGGACCTGTGGAAGCTTAATAATAACCTTCTCATAGATGATATCTTTAATCAAATAGTAGACGAACTGTTCATTAAGATGCTTAATTTAAGTGCCAGCGCGAGTGAAAAATGGGAATGGCTTAAACGTGAAGTTAAGTTCAGCGCAATAGAACGATCCAGCGCAATTGAGTACTGGAAGAAAGCCGAGGAAAAGTTGCTCCTCGAAGATCTACTTAGAGTTTCCAAGCTTGAAAGCGAAAATCCTGGTAGGTTTGCAGATCAGCTTAAACATGTGAAGGAAAACATCGCGGAATTGGAGTATGAGAAATATAAAGGTGCCCTCATACGAGCTCGAGCTGAAAAATATATTTTAGGGGAACGTCCAACTAAACGGGCATTAAGCGCTGAGGCTAAACATGTAAGGGCAAAAAACATCGCCGAAATCGATTACTGCGGCCTGCCGAGTCGCCGTCCCGAAGTAATAGAAAAAGCATTCACGGAATATTATAGTTGTCTGTTTCGGCGGCAAAAACACGGCAGTGACTCGCAATTGGCAGATTATCTAGCAGAGATGCCAAGTCTAAGTAAAGAGATAACCGAGAGGCTGGAAGAGCCGATAAGCGTAGCCGAGATTGAGCGAGCGATTGACGATCTCTCGGCCAAAAAATCGCCGGGGCCTGACGGACTAACGGCCTCCTTTTATAAAAAATATAAAAGCGTCATTGCTAAGCATCTGCATGCAGTAATAATTGAAGCGGTTGAGACGAAGAAATTACCGGTCACATTCTTAAACACACATACCGTACTTATTCCGAAGGATGACGATGAACAAAAATTAAAGAATGTCAGGAACTATAGGCCCATAGCGCTTGGTAATGTCGATTATAAGGTAATAATGAAAGTTTTAGCTCGGCGATTGCAAAGCGTTATTAGTGAAATAGTAGACGAGCATCAGACCTGCGGAATAAAAGGAAGATCTATTTTGACCAATGTTCACATTGCGAGGAGCATATTAGAGCTGTGTGATGAAGAACTAGACCAAGTTGCCATGCTACAGATCGATCTGGAGAAGGCATTTGAACGCGTTCAACATTATGTACTCTATAAAATATTGAAACACGTGGGAGTAGGTGAACTCATTATTAGTATAGTTCAAATGGCGTATACTGGGTGTACAACACAACTTATAATTAACGGCAAGCTATCAAAAGGAATTTATGTCGAGTCATCAGTGAAAGAGGGTTGCCCATTATCACCCTTGTTGTTTAGTATTTATCTGGACCCTTTTTGTAGGAATGTTAATAAAAACAGACTCATGAATGGGTATTCGCTCCAGAACATAGAAGTTAAACTGTTGGCTTATGCAGATGATGTGGCCTTATTTTGTAAAGACAAGAATAGTATTGTAGCAGCGGTAAATGAGGTCAAGACTTATTGTGAACTAACGGGAGCGGCAGTAAACTGGCAAAAGTGCTGCGGCCTTTGGCACGGCACATGGGCCACGAAACCAGACGTCTATCAAGATGTGACCTTTTTGCCAACGCCGACCAAGTATCTTGGCGTTCCACTACAACATTATAAAAAATCGAATACTTACTGGTCGGCGGTTATTCAGGAAACGCGCGAAAAAGCTGGTAAATGGGGCGGATGGGAAATGTCCATTTTCACGCGTGCAACCGTTTGTAATATTTTTTTGATAGCAAGGTTTTGGTATGTACTTCAAGTTTTGGCATGTGCTAGGGTAAATATTCAAAAGTTGCACCGTGTGTTTGCCGTGTTCATCTGGCGGTCGGGATGGGAAAGAATGTGCCGCGACAATCTCTTTCGTCGCGTCAGCAAAGGGGGGCTTTCATTATCGCATGTATTTGTCAAGCAAGTGGTTTCACGGTTTTTGTTTTTAAGAGATCAATCTAATCCTTTTCTTCGGGCTGTAATTCAGACCAGAATGCCAGATAAGATTCCTTCATTTGTTGTCTCTTCGTGTTGCCGTGAGCAAAGCAGAATCGGTAGTTTTCTTGGTGAAGTGACAGAGGCTTTTCGTTTTCTACGTGTTCGTTTTTCTGTTGAATATTTGTCAAGTGTCACGCGAAAGCGCTTAACGAGGGATATTATTGAAATTATTTTTGCAGTTCCAGTGTACCGTTCCCTATTTCATGCTGGCCCAGGGCAGGATGTTTTATCTAGAGTAAAAAAGATAACAATTTCACCTGCTGCCAAAACCTTTTTTTTTTAAGTTACACACGAACACACTCCCCGTAAAAACTTGGCTTAAACAGAGACACCTTTTTGTCCCTTGGGGTATGGATTGCTTACTGTGCAAAAAAGAAGAAACCATTGAACACGTTTTCTTAAGCTGCTGGGATGCGTTTCTATTTTGGGACGTTCTCCAGCGAACCATTAAAAAGGACCTTCCTTTAACTCCGCATGGCATTCGGTTCCTTCCCGTCGAAAGGGATAATGAGATCCCAACTGACCTTGTCATGCTCCTGGGCCTGCATGCAATATGGCGAAGCAGAATGGCCGTGAGGCATGCGGACGTTGATGCGCGTCCCGCACATTTATATTTTATAGAGTCTGTTTGCGTCATGAAGTCAGTGTACGTCACGTTTGAATGTCCACCTGACTGGACAGCGATTCTGGACGTTCTCGAGAAAGTGAAAGAATTTTAAAATGTATACACGTGAATAGTTTGATGTGTGTGTGTATGTGATTTTACCATTTTGACTCCTTTGTTGTGTTATATGTCAAAGTAGGCAATAAAAAAAAAAGCGGAGGAAGTGGCCGAGTGGGCTAACGCGTCTCACCTCGAAAACTTGCGCTGGGAACCTCCTGGGTTCGATCCCCACTGCCCCCGCCGGGAAGTTAGCGATTAGAGTGATTTAGTAAGCCTGTGTTTCTGTTGAATTCGTTGTGTCGATTGCGTGTTAAAAATGTGGGTGTGAATCTTTATATGTGTATGCTTGCAAATGTGGAAGAATTGAAATAAACTGTAAATATTCGGCTTTTTTTTGTGTACGTTTAATTGGATGGTGACTAGCGCCACCTGGATTACTCATTTCCAGTTTCAATTTTTTGTTGCGCCTGCCACCTGGTGGTAAGTGGCATAACCCCACACTTTTTTTCCCACCGGAAATCACGTGACTACTTGCGTTTCCGGTTTTCCGTCGGGAGGTAGCGCTAGTTACTAGCTAGAGGTAATAAAATACATGGATTCTACTTGGAGGCTAGTAACAGTTGCTAGCTTCGTGACCTAGTAACCGTTACTAGCTTGACCGTTACTACCTAAGGTTACTAGGTACCTAGTAAGATATGTGACAAGCGGTTACTAGCTCTTACCTAGTAAATACTACTAGCTTTTTTTAAGAGTGTAGCACCTAGTCGATATGGTGAGAAAAGAGCCCGTTCTCGGCTCTTTTTACGAGGCAGAACTGCAGCGCGTTTCACTGGCCGAAAACAAGACCTGGATCCTGGAGAAGATTTTGAGACGCCGACGTGCGCCCCACCCGCAATACCTCGTAAAATGGAGGGGCTACGCCTCCTCGCACAACAGTTGGGTTAATGCGAGCAGTTTTGAGCAATAAAAGAGATGAAGAAAAAAAATTTCGTGTCCTTTACGTGACGCGTCGAGCGATCGTGGGCTCTGTGCGCACATCGCAATACACAAACACGTAGCGAGTTTTATCATTTTTTATTCAAAAATTTTGACAGGAGCAATATAGCTTCACGATCGAGATTTATTCCGTACAATGAGGCTTTCCTTCCTCCGATCAGTCGACGAATTTGACAGATGTTCAGAGGACATCTTCGAAGGTACATGGACTCGCTGATGATGCAGCTGTCTTCACACTCGAGATCATGCTTCCGGGGAGCAAGAACGTCCAGCTCAATGAGACATTGCTTCAGCGCCTCAGTCTGATTCCTGTCCAAATTTACACCGGCTCTTTTCGGATGGCCCTCTTTTGACCATACACGTATTGCTAGCACGGATGCAGGACACTGATGTACTTTGATCTCCTTGTTCAGACTCATCTCGAGCGTGCAATTTCCGTGCAGGCTCGCGTGCGACATGCTGACGCCGATGGTGATCACGCAGACAATTAGAAAGGAGCCCATGATGAGCGCGAGAAGAGACTTGACGGACGCGAGCGTCACCGCCATAATGACGGTGCGCCGTCGTCATATACCACATATATATAGGACATTGCGTAAACATGCGACAGTTATGTGTGGGGCGCCACGAAGCTACGAGACCGCGAACACCGCTTGAATCGCGCGCGCGCGAAATCACGTGATAGGAAGACGAGCAACGTCACACGACCATGGTCACATGACCTGCGGCAATGAAGCATCCTGTTTTTAACCGCATTACAAAAGCCAAGTAGCGCGCGGGACATCACGTGATCTGAATGCACACACACACAAACAACTAACCCGACTTCGGAAGCAATGTGCTCGTAGTTCAGGGGGTAGAGCGTCAGGCTGGTGAGCACGAAGTCTCGAGTTCGATTCCCCGCTGGCCGCGGAGCCTTTTTCTATCGAATAAAAGGGGCATTTACCGCGCAGCTATTCAAATTCAAAACACGTGACCGTCATGTGACCGGAGCGCAGCGCCCTCCTTCGGATGCAGCACGAACCCTGTGCCACATCACGTGAGCGCCCTCTGTCGGACGCAGCTCGAACCCTGTGCGACATCACACGTGAGACGCCCTGAGCGCCGCAATTCAAGTCCTATACCGCCCTCTGTCGAACGAAGCTCAGACCCTGTGTGACATCACGTGGTTGTTATCAGATGATGACCGCAGGTGTCAACACCTGGTCAACCACGCTTGTGGTTTGAGGTCTGAGGCTTGTGGTTTGAGGTCTGAGGTTTGAGGTCTGCGGTTTGAGGTACGTGACCTCACGTACCGCCTACCTCGGGAGGGGTGGCGGGACCCGGCGAGCTCCGATTGGTCACTGGCCAACGCCCATGCCCTGGTATGGGAGAGAGGGAAGAGGCCCCACCCTGCGGCTCTGTGATTGGTGGGAGCTGTCCCCGCCCCCTTGGGGGCTTTGATTGACAGGTGGCCGAGTTGGTGCATGTTTGTTACTACTCACTGTATCTGTTTCGGCGCCGAAATGGCCGATTAAAGCCAAAATAGAAGTAACGTGCGGTTCCTCGAACGGCCACTGCGGGAGAAATGGTGTCGTTGTGTTCGTCATAAGCTCGGTGCTCGAGGACAAATCGGGGACACTTTTTCAGAGCAGTCTCTATGGCAGTTTCCCAACTGAGTGGTTTAGTAACGTTGATGTCTGCTGAATCCGTTCTGAGCCATTGTACGATGTTTCGTATTTAATATTTTACAACGTAAAATATTAAATATTGTGGCATAATATTGTGGCAATATTGGGGTGCGCAATAATTTATTATTGCTGTGTCTTTTATGAGTTTTATAATGCGGTTTTCTGATCGTTTTATTTCAAACGTCTTGAAGATACGAATATAATCTCATCGAATCAACAGCCTATATTTCGCACGTTTTGCCAGCCGTGCGCGTTTGAATGCCTGTGTTCCTGTATTTACGAACGGCTAACGGTCCAATTTGCCGATTAGTCGTGATGCGTGGAGTTTGCCTTAGTTTCAAATGTGTCCGAAAAAGACGGAAGCGACTGTGAGACGCGGAACTACGTCAACTCTGCTCAACAGCCAAGATCATGGCGCGGGATTCGAAGTAAGTTCGTTTCTTTGTTCGTTAGGGCTAGATTATTTCCTGCGTTCAAAAGGCTTGTTATTTTCTGTGGATCGCTAGCTTTTACCAGTATTACTAATTGTGCGCAAATGGTGTTATGCGAGGCTGTTTTTCTTCTTTTTTCCCCGATGCAGAGGCTGTCTATTCGGTCAAGGTCCATCAGTAGCGGCGGAACTCTTTGGAGGGGGGAGGGGTTGATTGCCTCCCTCCGCGGTCCGCCGTAATGTTTACTAGTAAACTAGAATGTCTGGAAGAGCGCGGTGCCCCTCTATCGCCGACGTCACTCTCCGTACTTGCGTGCGGAGAGCTGGACCCGACAAAAAGCAGCGATTGATTGATCGCGCAAGCCCGTAGCTTCCGCCGCCCTGTCGTCTGCGAACGACTTCTTTTTCGCGATTCGTAATCAGAAAAGAATTGCCAAAAATTGGTGCCGCAATGAATTCACCCCATGGTGATTAATGCAGAGCATACCACTTCCTATCGCAAAAATTTGTCCCCGCGAAATAATTCTTGATGCTGGCACTTATTCCTCGCGAAATGTCGAGCTCTAAAGATCATTTGCTGTACAAGTGTTTTGTGGGATCCAACGAACGTGCAACGAATTTCACGCCTCCAGAAACACTCAGGCTGCTTTAAATGGTGAAGCATTTATTTTCTTCCTACCGGTTTTTTTAGAGGCTATCAAGTATTAATTACAAGCTTCTGGGGAAATTTACAAGCATGTCCTGAATTAAGGTAGTGTGTCACTAGTTTTTGGTATCTATATTTTCTGCAGTGTAAGTATGTAGTGTTAGACATACCTCACCCCAACCCTGTTTTTTCGTTTGGTACTGCCTTTAGCGAATGGTGTAAGTTGTAATTGTTTTGAGTTGTTGCATGATTGTAGTAAGGTGGTGAGCTGGTACTAATTGAACACCTTGAAAAAATGTTCGCAATAAGTCAAGGAGACAGGGAGAGTAACACGTAGACCTCATGCCAGCGCAGACTGAACTCGCATAAATCAGAGAAGGGAGAAATAAAGAATGCAGAAGGAGCTCGAGCACAGGCCCGAGTGGAACGCGCTGATTTACCTGTTAGCAAGAGCAGATTTAAAAAAAAAAAACAATTTCCATGTCAGTTAAGGTAACAGATGGATGGCTAATACATAAAGACAGCTCAATCTTTCTCTAAAATCTGCGATGGATTGTCACCTACCTATGCACTGTTTACACTGCTCGTGTATGTCATCCTTAGGAAAAACGTGAATAATTAGCAGATACTATAAAAAAAAACATACAAGATGATTATTTTAGGCCTTTATTATTCGTAATATGGGCGACCAATTGTCCGCACATCCGTCTTTTACCTGAGCTGCCGAGTAAATCATTTTTACAGTCTTATGCATATGGGTGAATTAGCACGTTGGACCTGTTTGAACTTTTGCTACTGCTCCTTCTGCATTCTTTATTTTTTTCTTTTCTAATTTATGTGTGTTGGGAATCTGCACTCGTATTTAGTGTATGTATTCCTCTCCTTTATTCCTTGTTTTCTGTGTGCTATAGTTCACTATGTTCAATCAGAATGAACTCACCACTTTACTACATGGGAAAGCTGTTGTTAATTCTAGAGTGTCTGTAAAACAATCTACCTGACATCTTAGCCTCACGCCCCGGTTCCTGAAGCTCAGATTCTCCGAGCACAACCTTTCTGATTTCTCTTGTCCTCTTATCTATTTTCTTTTGTGTTCAATACATCGAGTTGCGAATGTGTACCAGTCTGCGTCTTACGTGTTCCTGTCTTTTTGACCTTGTCTTTTTGTGCACATTTGTCAAGTTGGTCCGTGATATTTTTTTCATATATTCTAATTTGTGTTTTCATCTTTATACTTACTGCAGCCTTTCCCACTTAGACGTTGGCATTCACTTTCGCCATCCTGATGTGAGTGACCTAGACGACACAGAATGACAGCCTCCTCTGCTGAAGTCCTGGCTTCATAGAAGACTGCCAAGGCTGTTCATGGTAAGGTGCTTATATATTGAGCAATATAATAGCAACTTATTGCTGCTAGGATTGTTTGTAACACAGACTGTATATATGGGCTGGCCTTTAGCAATTCTGATGCCACTCACGCGGAATGAAAGCCGCTAGGGGAATTGCGCATTTCATTCGTAAGCGGAATGCTGAGTTCACAACAGAAGTGTGTTGGGGGATCGGTGGCCAACTGAAATCGGAGCTTTGGATCAGATAAGTGTCATTGGAGTCAGCTAAGTGTCATTGGATCAGATAAGTGTCGTTGGGATCAGATAAGTGTCAAATTGGAGTTGCGTAGCACATTTTGAAAATTGTTCCGTAATATATAGGATTTGAGACCCACAGACAAGAGAAATAATGAAAGCGCAAAGAATAGAGCATCTGAAGGACAAGTGTGGAAGTAGTCCTATAGCGCCGTCGACCAAAGAGCTCCAATTTTTATCTAAACGATAGCGGTGAGGGAGAGGGATGAATTGTAAGGGTTTTCGTTTTTACTTTTTTCTTTTGGCTTTTCCTTTTCTTTTGCCTTGTCTTTCGCTTTTTTCCTTGTATTTTGTGCTATTTCTTCTGCTTATCGCGTTCTGGAAAGTCAATCCAGACGTTGAAGAGAAGAATGAAGTAGTCAAATACACAAGAGTTATAAGTTCAGTGCGTGTGCTTGTCTTTCGCAGTATCTGGTGTGTGATTGTTTCCCTACACCTTCGCCGTAGAATATGCAAATATGAATAATGACATTGGCATATTTGTTGTGTCAAAGCCTGTCACACTTGTTTCAAACTCTGATCTCCACGAGATCACAAAACCATTGTTTCTGTTGTAGTGGCACGGCAGACTCTATACTTGTTTTGCTTCAGTCTTTGTAAGGGGGACGCTGTAATCCGATTCTACTCATCTATGGTGTACTAGATAGCACTATATTTGCTGAGCTAGTCTTTGGTTTTTGTAGTTCCATCAAAATATATTTCAGCTTTTAAGTTGTTTGTTATTTGGCATGTAAATTTACAAGCTTATCTAGATTGAAGACAGCAAATATCTTGCCAGCACTCATGGTACGCGTTTGAAGTATATTGCGTTAACAAAATTGACCCAACCTCTGATTTTTATTTGTCAGTGCCTCTAGGGAATTGTGCACGCTAGGATTGCTTTTGTTTGTTTGTTTCACATAATCTACAGCACATTTTTTACCTTTCTACTCAATGCAGCCTTCGCCGAACAGAAGCAAGCATCGACTAGGCCGAGGTTCAGGTCCATGGCAGTCTGCAAATGTTGTTGATGGTAAGCTGCCTTATATATACAGATGTGTTAGAGCAGCTTGTCCTGGGTGGCAATTTGAAACGCATTTTTATGTTTTAGAAAGTGAAATTTGCATGGGCATACTTGCAATGGGAAACCTTACCAAGCCTCTTTTGAACTTTCATCTTGAGATTTCAATACAGCCGTTTGTGCTGCACACACACTGGCTACTTCGGCCAGGAAGAGACTTGATTCATATGAAGGTAGACAGGTGAGTATCAACTGCTCAGTGCTGTCCGTGGTGACGTTTTCTCCTTATCAGACGACTTACCACATTTGGTTCGCAAGGCATATGAAAAGGAGAGCAAGTCAGCTGCTGCATGATGTTCCCAGTACTGGGCAGTCGACGATTGCTTGTTCACCTTCGCATAGATCACGACTGTACTTCAAGCTCAGCAAGTGTGACGCTTATCTGATTCATCCTAGCAGTGGCGTGCTGAGCGGTATGTGTAGAGCTAGTTGACTTGTGTACAGACCCGATTGGGAACTTTAATGCAATCTTGTGTAGTCCCATTGATGTTATGATTATGATTACACAACGTTTTATGGCGCGAAAAGAAAAAAACACGCGATGTAATCGGTTTTCCAGACTGCCTGTGCGACCTTCAAGCTTGTCTTTGTACGTTCTGCGCCGTGAAATGCTCTCTATAAGCAAAATTTAGAGAATCCTTGATCTATACGCTGCAAGGAGTGAAAGCAGCGGTCCGGCCGCATTCTCCCCTCTTCTGGATACTTTGCAAATTATTGTTATTGTGAAGAGTGTTCCCGGATTTGGCTTTTAAATGTGATGCGCATAGGAACCACAATGGTGGTGTAAAGTACGCCGAAATTGTAATGGTGCACTTTAAGGTTATACAGGGTATGTTCAGCGAATGTGGGCCAAATCGTTTGTGCCAAAACGATACATCGCACAGAAAAAAACGTCTTGTGTTGTTTTCGTCCTGGGCCAGGGGCCTATTTAGAAAAATTATTACAAAGCAATGTAGCTAATAATGCGTATGTGTGCTGATTATTGTGCTTTGTTTTCTTCCAATTACAGCATACACGGAGGGTATCTCCAAGGAGAAGGGGTGGGATTATGTAGAGAAGCTAGTGATTTTTGTATGGAGAAGGTGAGGCGAAAAAAAA
>JABSTQ010006700.1:0-29136 GCA_013358835.2 Ixodes persulcatus
CTGTCGAGGAGCTATGGCACTCGTCTAAGTTGCTGATTGTGAACTGCTCGACGGCTCAAGAGCCTGGAGTATTTTTACGCTGTTTTGTTTTCTTACGAAAAATGCTCGTATTTATGCGTCGCACTACAGAATTGAGCCAATATTTACAACCCGGAAATAAACTTAACCGCTAAGTGTTTGCCCTTGCAGAAGCACAAGCGAGGGCAAGCTTGCCGCAGCTACCCTCGAGTACGCGTTTGCAACGGCTTGCACATATAATTGTACGTTACACTTGCGGATCTGCTATCAGATCCGCCCAGCTTTTGCCGCTGGGGCGAAACGCTGGGCGGAAAACCCGGCGGCGACCGTTTAGGTCCAGGACCTATTTCTGCCGCCGAACGAGGCGTTTCGCTGACCGGAAGTGGACATTCTTGCGCAGCGCGACGCTGCCTACGTCATGAGCACGCGTAGTTCCGGGAGCAGCAACGCCCGGCGAAAGAGCCGAGGCGGGAACTCTCGCGCCTTCTCGTCATATTTGACGAAATGTTACGGGAACCGCTGCGCAGCTGGCGGCCGCCACCACTGCTCGAAGGAGATAGATGTAAACGATACCCGCTCGCCGCCGCCGCCGCCGGAGCGGATCCGCTCCCGCGGCAGCGGATTTCTTCTCAGGTGTAAACGTACCATAAAGTCAGGGTCCCACTGCTTATACATCATACAAAAGACAGTCTGCATAGAGAATCGAACACGAGTCCCCGCGAGTCCGTGCTTCGAATGCCGCATGGTAATAATTTCAGAGAAAACTTGTCACGCGGCATTCTAACCACAAATATCGCGGTGATTCGTGTTTGCAGACTGTCTTTTTGTATGATGTATGAGGCGTGTGAGCCCGGCTATACGGAGCCCCAGTCCAGACGCCATTTCCGTGCAAGCTACAAGCGCGAGCATTTGTTGGCTCGAACGATATGTGACTTTACGGTGCAAGGAGGTTTCGGTGCGCGGAATGTTCGGTACGCGGTCGTTTTGGTGCACTTGTTTCAGAGCGCGACCACCTCGTTAACGGGGCACTCAAGCATTTTTGGAGAAGCTACTTTTTGTGCATGGCGTTAGGAAGTGTCAGTGAATGAGTATCTTCAGTTTTAGAAGGCAGAACTGCCTATTAATCACGCAGGAATAAATACGTGCGGACTCTTTTCTGTACTTGCGAGACCAATGAATTATCGTATGTTTGAAAATTTTGGCGGCCTTTGTAAAGTTTCGCTAAGAAACCAATTTGCAGTTCATTTAAATATGTTGTGCATGATAATTTCAAAAGACTAAATATTTCTAGTTTAGAATACGCGATACTGCAATTATCGTTTCACAAAACAAGGGACTACGTTTTCTCCTTGCCTTCCTCCGCGGGGGTGAATTTCCCGCTCCCCGGGATGCGCGGAGCGCACGTATCTGCGCGCGTTGCAGGCCGGTCGTGTCGGTAGTGGGCCGGCCAGGCCTCGGTGGTGGTCGTCGACGTGGACGGCGTGGTGAAGCTCATCGTTCCGCGTAAAGCGGTATCCTTGACTGTGAATTTTCGCCGTGTCGCTATGATAACCCAGCACGTACTAAAAGTTAAGATCCACCTACTCGTGCGGCGATGTCGTGGCGGCACTCAAGACAGCAGAAACGCCCGTGCGTTTGTTTACTTCGACTACAGTGGTGCTTTCTATGCATTTGTGTCCTCGAACATCGCCCGGATTTCTTATTTGGCGCATTTCATGCGTGTGCTCAAGTTCAAGGTATTACTGGCGCGTACTGTATAAAGGATGCGAATTTTCACGCGTTTTCATCACCGGAGAGAAGTGATTAGTGTTAGCAATCCTGAACGCTCGCAACGTCTATCTGATTACGAAATCATATTTCTACGTTGCTATATCGCTGCTAAGATTACCATTGTCTTTTATAATCGTAGAAAAGGCGTGTGGCGATATTTGTACTATTGCAATGTCGTGTATGAGTCGTGATCGTCCAAGACGGCGTACTGCATCTTTTTATTTTCTTTTTTTCATCCACTGTACCCTGCAAGCCTATCAAGAAAAAAATATATAAAGCGTTAGGCTATAGACAACTGTCCTGTCTATATTCGGTTACGGCATTGAGTAGCAGTGCGTCCCCTTTTTAGAGTGGCCGCTGAAACAGCTGACGGCCACGTATAGAAGCGGTCGCCGTGCTGACGACCCGCTGCGCTTGTTGTAGTGGTTGCAGGTGGTGTACGCGCGGCGCAGAGCGGTCGTTCCGGTCGCAACAAACGCAGTCGTAGGTACGCGCTCGTTGCACATGCCTGAACCAGCCTTTCCCCGTCCTCCCGAGGCGAAAGGCAACGTGGCGACATCGTTTTGACATCACGTACCAGAGGTAACGCTGCGATGTCCAAACGTTGGTTCGGTTACGACTTGCCCCAACCGCAAATCGAAGAATGCCCGACAAAGGTCTGCGTTTCGCCGTCCTCGGAACCCGAACACGACACCGAAGCGCTGCTATCGTCCAACTCGCACGTCGAAGTGGCGTCATAGGAAATCATCCCCAGGTCGGCTGTCCGCCGAAGAATTTCAACCTCTAACGGCGTCAGGTCCTCTAGCGTAGAGAACTCCGCCATGATCGAAGCTCGAATGACAAAGAGGTTCGGCCGATGCGGCTACCTCGGGATCACTGCGCGACGGAACGTCGTCCAACGCCATTGGCCCGAGATCCTTTTGATAAGCGTGCGAGGGACCAATGAGAGTGGTTTCGTTTTCGGGTGGATCCGAGGTTTGGCGGCCTTCAATTACATTTTTATTAAAGAAATAATCACCGTATGACTATATTTTTTGGTTTTTAGGGATACTTAGGGGGTCTAAATTCAGCTGTCATCCTCAAAACACAAACTCAAAAACCACTTGAGTGTCCCTTTAACGTACCAAGTATGCGCCTAGTGCACTGCCCTTAAAGAATGATTAACTTGCATGAGCGCGGTCACAAGGCAGTCACGCTTAATGTGCTAGGCTCAAAAACGTAGCCTTTGCGTCGCTACCCGAAAACGGCTACAAAGGCTACAAAAACGTAGCCTTTGCGTCGCAAAAAACGTAGCCTTTGCGTCAGCACCCCCCCCCCCCCCCCCCCAAAGAAAAAAAAGAGGGAAGAACAACTAAAATAACAGCGTTGATGCATTGTTACCAATTAGGGAAAGCAAATGCAGAATCGACAAAGCGAATAAAGCTGTGTATCCGATATGAAGTCCAACGAGTACAAAGCTCCCCATTACTTTTCATGTTTAAAGAGGCCGCCGACCGAAGAAAAAACGAAATATCGAAACGTAGTTCTATCACATAACAAAATAATCTAGCATACTGGAGGTTTCCTTTGGAATATGCCTCCATCGCTGAAGCAAAGACACGTATGCATATTCGAAAATGAAGCTCCCGAGCCGAATGAACAAAAAAAAAAAAAAAAAGGAAGCTACAACCCCCCCCCCCCCCAAAAAAAAACGATCGCAAAAAAAAAAAAAGGTTTTACCGCAAGAAAAAGAAAATGCGTTCGCGCAAAAACCGATTGCACAAATGGGGATCGATAAAACAATGATTTCTCCTTTTCTCTCTTCGCTCGCTTTTTGCCTCTGCAGCAGCTTTTTTTTGTATTTTCACTTTCCGCTTTCAATTTGAAACTTCGCTCGCACGTACAATACGTTTGTGCATTTTTTTTTCTGCCATAGCCGTCTCTTTTTGTGACACATTGGCGCGCTGCTTGCCCTAGAGTTGTGTATATTTGCTACTGTAAAGACCGCCAACTTCTTTTTATTGTCCAAGTTCCGAAATTGGAAATATGACATTCCTTAGATGCCATTAAATCAACCCACTAAAAGTAAATTACTATTCAGTTTTGTTCTTTTGCCATAAACTCTTTGAAATGTCAGGCACGCACGCACGCGCGCGCGCGCACACACACACACACACACGCACACACACACACACACACATAAAGAGAGAGAGAGAGAAAGATAAATAGAAAGGGAGCAAAAAATAAACATGAAGTTTTACACCTGCTCCATGTTGTTAGATTACGGTATGCCACGCTGTAAATCTGAAGTGAACATAGAGCCGCAGGGAAAGATAGATATATATAGCAACACATTATTGCGTGTCATTATCAAAAGCGAAAATGCCAACCAATTCCGTTTCCTGCCAAAAAAAAAAAAAAAAATCGAAGGAAGCACGCATGGCGTGGGTTTCGGTACCTTACTGCCGGTGCGCGGTGCAAATATGCATGGGATCCAGCGGCTGGGTGGCGCAGCGTATATATATCGCGTGCTCCGCTATTCGCGTTTAATTACAGACACAGCGCAAAAGCAGCACCAGTGTCTTTGCGCATATTACTTTAAAGTGAAATAGTTAAAGAACACCAATTTATTTTTTCCGCCTGTCCAACGTAAGATATTTCATCCGTGGCTCTAGTCTCTTTCACATTTAGTCCGACCGCGTACAGTCTTAGAAAAAAGGGTCTCTGTAGTCCTTCCTAAAGAGACGCTCTTGTAATCTATGTTTCTTCAGAAAGGGTGAAACTTTCGTCCTGAAAGCAGGGAAGCAAAGTTCCTCCGTTGCCTGCATCTCATTATGGCGGCCCCGAATCGAGCAAATCAAGCTCAATAAGGCTTAACGAGGACGCTACGTCTATTGTACGGAGCGAGAGGAGCAGCAGATAAACGCATAACACGAGCTTTCCGCGAACTGTATTTATTTCCGAAGCCAGCTTCCTCCCGCAGGTAAAGAAATTTGCGTTTCGAAAGCAGTCACTCAGTCTTCTCGTCGTCAACACTGCCATGTTAAACGTGGTACCCAGTTACTTGTCGCACTTTACGTCCTACCTTTGTTATTCCTCGAGCCACAATTCCTTCGACAACCGCACATCACGGAGAAGTGGTAAACCATTCGCGAAACCAAAAGCCGTTCTCAAAAGAGCAAATTCGAAGCATCCTACATGGCTCATTGTTGCACGGTAACCAGAAATTATCGAGAAGCGTGAGACAAGGTTAAATTGCTTGCCATCAGATGGCAGGGTCAAGCGGAGTGATTGCTGTTTATGTTGTATCTGAGAGGATTGGAGGATAGACTAGAGAAGAGTGGGCTTGGATTCGACCTTTCGTACAGTAAGCTAGGCAAAAAAAATTCAGCAATCCTTACCGGGATTGATGTATGCGGACGATATCGTACTAATGGATAACAACAGGATAGATTTGCAGGAATTAATGAGAATCTGTGGTAGGGAAGGAGAGGAATTAGGTTTAGAATTTAGAAGTGAAAAATCAGCAGTCATGATTTTTAACAATGATGAAGTTGAGAGGCTGAAGATACAGAATATTACAGTTGAGAGAGCTAGTAAATACAAGTATCTAGGAGTATGGATATGTGATGGTGCAGAATATCTCAGTGAGCATGAAAAGCATATAATAGGTAAGAGCAACAGAAATGCAGCTGTAATGAAAAACAGAGCACTTTGGAATTACAAAAGGTATGAGGTGGTGAGAGAGATTTGGAAAGGGGTCATGGTGCCTAGCTTGACTTTTGGAAACGCAGTGCTATGCATCAAATCCGAAGTGCATGCAAGACTAGAAATAAGACAGCGCGGAGTAGGTAGGCTGGCTTTAGAGGCACGTTGCAAAACGCCAAACCAGGAAGTACAAGGAGACATGGGATGGGCGTCATTTGAGGGGAGGGAAGCTGTGAGCAAGATAGAATTTGAGGATCGGTTGAGGCAAATGAATGGGGAGCAATGGGTACGAAAGGTTTTCAGCTATTTATACATGAGCAGTATAGACACAAAGTTGAGACAGCGCACCAGGAAATTAAGAGGAAAGTTTCTAGGCTATAGTGGAGTTACGGAAGAGCCGGTATCAGTTAAGAAGAAAGTTAAGGCAACAGAAAGAGATCGGTGGCTAGAGGGAATGCAGACAAAGACGGCTCTGGAAAGCTATAGATTAAACAAAACAGTTATTGTCAAAGAAAGCATTTATGACAATTCTAGGGGAAGCTCATTGTTGTCTGAGGCAAGGAAAGGTGTTTTGCGAACTAGAACATACAGAGCGAAGTACCAGGAAATGGATACAGTGTGCGCTGCTTGTGGATAGGAGGACGAGACGGCTGAGCACTTGATACTCTACTGTAAAGGGCTTCACCCTATGCCTACCGAAGACAACATAGATTTAATAAAGTCATTGGGTTTTAGAGACAGCGAAGGAAAAGTGGATTTCAAGACAGTAGAGATTACCAAGCGAAGATTAAGTGAATGGTGGCAGAAAGCGAGAAAAAACTAGGTATTTTCTTAGTAACTAATGGCAAGGGGGTTTTATAGCGTCACTTTCTTTTCAGTGCGGAGTGAATATAGTTTTCACATTTAAATATTGCAAGCTTAAATGGTAAAACAAAATGGCTAGGTGGCGTAAGCTACCGCCCGATCCAAAGTGCAAAGCCGGATTCATCCATCCATCCATCCATTTCAAGTAGCTAGGCTAGGTGGCACTAGGTACCGCCCAATTGATGGGCAACAAAAATATTTTTCTTTGCTCGTGCCACCACAGCGCTTAGGGCACCTTTATTATACACACATGTAGATACATGACGCATACTACAAGCATCCGCGGAACATATGCACTGAGCGCATACACATACACGGCACATACAAACATGAATACAACAGCACACTAACCCGATTACTACCTCCGAGCTCTGCGTTTCCGCCTTTTATACAGGTTGTTTTGAAGGTACGGATTTGCTCGGTGACCGTGCACCTAAGCAATAAACAATATTTCCAACATTTCGATTTTTTTTTCAGGATTGCCATACTTTTGGGAGTATTTTGAACGGCTCAGGGGATGAATCTCTTACTAAAAAGTAAACGCTCATGCCGTAATTATTTGAAAGCCAATACAAGTCGCTCCACTGTTGTTCCAGGCCATGTGTTTGCTTCCCCGCACGGCACGTCGTCACCTCCCCCCCCCCCCCCCCCCCCCCCCCCCCCCTGCTTCCCTCCTCCCTCCCCGGCTCGAGGTCGAAATCTCACTGTGGACTTGTGTTGCCAATTTAGTGGTTTTTCCCGCTAAATTTAGCGATTTTCTGAGTCGTCTAAAGCGGGAAAAATGGCCGCTTTGCGGGCGGCAGGATTCTTTTAGGGGTTTCCAAGTCTTTAATGTTCTCGAATTTGCAATTATGAATCATAAATAACTTAATTTTTGCGGTAAGAGTGAGTCACGGAGTATTCATCTTTGCTTACTGGCAGAAACATTGTCAGCGAGAGTAACGCTTGCGACGCCATTGAGATATTACAGTGACAAACCTCGAACGCCTGCCTTTAACTGATTTGTGCGTGAATGGATATGATTTCCTCTTCTAAATCTGTCAGAAGAAAAGAGCCCAGTGAACTATGCAGAAAAATCAGGAAAACATAGGGAAAATGGGAATGTAAGTTTCAAGATTGGTTACCGGAAGCTTCGAGTGACGTTGGACGAGTCAAATACCCTGGAAAATATTCTTTCCCAGAGCATGTGAATTTGGTGACAAACTTTGAAGTGCAACAAATTATTGCACTGAAGATCGGAACGATGGAGGTGTGTATACGTTAACAGGTATGGCAGACAGCACACCTGATAACAGCTGGTAACGGTAAGATCATGCAACGGGCATCATTCCGTACATGGAAGCGATCTGCGTCGAGCCACGTAGGTCCCTTCTAAGGGCTCCCTTATTTCTTGTACCGTTTTTAGACTAATGGCAACAGATGGTGTGCGCCTAAAAATGGGCGGGTTTTCGGGATTCCTACAGAGGGCTTTTGATTTTTCGAGTTGGCAACACTGTTGTGGACACCGCAGAGATAGACCCTTTCCAAAAGTCCGCGCCGTCGCGTGTTGGTCATTGCTCGATCACGTACTCTGGGCATGTGTATCGGACACGAGGGCTGCGTCAGCCTTTGGCATGAACTCGGATCCAAACACGCGTCTCGTGCCCAAGGAATGGCGACCATCAACGTTGCTCGATAGACTTTTGATAAGGGTCGATTTTGCCGGACGGGCAATCTGCACGTATCGCTGCACCCTGACACGAAGGTGCGCAGGTAACTGCGCAAAGTCACAGTCACTATATATGGCTGAATCAGTAGGCATTCCATCTTTGCCCGTCCACATGAGGCCCACAAGCCAGAGGCGTGGTCTTTCAAATAAACGTTTCAATCAATCAATCAATTTCATCTTTCTAATAAAAAAAAACATCCAATAACTGATGATTTGTGTGTGTGTGTGTGTGTGTGTGTGTGTGTGTGTGTGTGTGTGTGTGTGTGTGTGTGTGTGTGTGTGTGTGTGTGTGTGTGTGTGTGTGTGTGTGTGATAAATCTATAGACCGGTACGTGGCACGGCTCTATTTACCAACACGGCCGGAAGGCCTCGCATGCGCAGAAGCTATGTGGGCTGAACCGGGCTCTCCGTGTTTTCGCCATTGAGTAGTGTAGCGTGCGCTCATTGTTGACGTTGTAGAGACGCTTCTAGCTTCATTTGCGCGTCGTATTTCCTGACAACGTATGTTGTATGTTATGCCCGACTCTTTGAGCTCGCTACCCGAGCCTGAACGGCACGGGTATCGATACAAACTGTGCGTGGACGGCGTTGCCTTCGACGATCCGTACGCCGTAAACAATGACTGCCGGAGTTCCGACGTGAAGTTGCTGCCACCGACACCGATGGCTAACGTCGTCGTTTATTTTGTTTTTTTCGCCAAGCCAGTTCGCGGCCGACACGGTACAGGCGTGCAAGTCTCTCGAGGCCTACAATTACTTCGAGCAGGTTTCCGCGCTGCCGGCGGGATCAGCAGACTGTGGGCCTGCTGAAGTGTATTCATTAATTGATTGATGAAATAAACACAACCCCAGCGTCCTTCAAGTCAAAGTATGATACTTTTCTTACCCTCATGACCGCAAGGCACGACAAGCGGGAACGCTTTGTCCGTTCTGCCGCCGATCTCCTTCCGTAGCACGGGCGCAGAGAGCCACCGACGAGCGCTTGGCCGGTGCTTTGTGCGCGAACATCGTGGAAACAACATCTGGGTGGTCTCGATAAGACGACGGTTTCTCTGCACATAAGCAAGCCTCGGGACGGAGATTGAAATGGAAGCCACACTGGCCTTCAAGAAAGTGCTTGCCGCACAAACGGTCGTCCGCGCGAGGCGACCATTCTTTTCGATCTACGGATATTATCCACCTTCAGCGCCTTTCAGAGTCTGCCGGGAACTTTTGGAAACTCACTCCGTTACTTTCGCAGTACCTTTCGATGCAATTAACGGCTACACAGCTTTGCGGCATGCTAAAATGCTATGACGCCCATGAAAAAGGTACGCCTTTCTGCCCACACCGCCCGGCTCCGGCGCTATATCGCAGCGCCGCCGCAGCTCCGTGACGTCAAGCCCGCGTGTTGGTCTATAAATCGCCCGGCAGGCAAAATAGAATCTTTCACAAGTCGATCAGGCAACATTGGCGGTCGCCATTTTTTGGGCACGAAGCGTGTGATTGGATCCAAGTCCTCACCGAGCACTGACGCAATCCTCGTGCCCAATAGATGCTCAGCACTCTTAGAAAAAAGGGGACCAAAAGGAGGTAACAGACCGCCTTTACCACCCTCCTCCCGGCCAGGGGTGAAGCGCGCCGCTTGTTACCTCCTTATTCGCAGCAAACACGAAGAATGCGGTGCTACCAGGTGAAGTTCGCCGCGTAGGGGCACGAAGGAGGCATGTGTTACCTCCCAGAGGGTGCACCTGTTTTGCACTGCCAAAGCCTGGGCGCTGCGATTGGCTGTGGAAAGGCGCAAACGAGTTCGCTAACTGGTCTCCTCGTATGACACGTGATTATTCGCGCATGCGTGGGAGAGCGCCTGCCCGGGCGACAGGGAGCGCCCGCACCTTCCCCGCCGACGCGCCCGGTCATGACGGCATAACGGTGTTTCTTCTCGAACGTTCGACGGAGGCGTCCCGGTGCAGGAACGTTCTTTATTGTTCTGTTCGGCTCAGTTTCTTCTTACGAGGTCACCGAGAGCGCTGCATTGACTTCAGTCGAAGATCCAAGTCGTGTGCACCGTATGCAGGTAAGGAAATGTTCTGCGCGGTCGGCAGTTGGCGTCGGTTATGACCGCCCGGGAAGGCGACCCCCGTCTTCCTTAGACAAAGGGTTGGCGGACATGTTGGCACGTTTGAAGGCGTCGAGCGTTCGATAAAATTAGTGTGTGGCGCGAACGCAGACACGGTTTAGACCATCGAAGATCATAAAGAGCAAGAACAGGAATGACTGTCGCTTGCACTAGCGCACATTTAGAAGGTTGACATACGCTAACCAGTGGCGTAGCCAGCAGCTTTTCCCGGTGTATGTTTTGGGTTTACTACGGTTTAGAGAATGCCATTTCATCGAAGCACGTTTTAGAGAATGGGCACGTTTTATCGAAGCACGGTTTAGAGATAGCAGGGGCTCAGTTTAGAGAAACGCCGTTTATCGAAAAGGGGACGCTTTTTTAAAAGAGGCTTTCCTACTTCTCGCGTGTATCACTGGTCCGCGTGTTAACCCATGCCCCCCGCTGCGCTCCCGCCGCTTCGCGGCGGCAGTCTGCGGCGGCTCATTACAAAAATGTTAACTCACCTGATGTACCCGTACACGCCGCTTCGCGGCGGCCGAATTCGCTAAAAGGAGGCTCGTCGCCATTTTCTCTAAACTGGGTTCTCTATAAAGGCATTCGATAAACCGGGGTCGGTAAAACGGCGTTCGCTAAAACGAGCTTCTCTAAACCGCATGCCTCCGGTATGTTTTTTGCGGGTGGACGAAGGGGGAGAGCGGCGGTTCGGCGAGACGGGCGGCAAGACGCCGTTTGAATCGGGTGTCGCCTACGTTTAAGGCGTGAGGGGGTAGGAGGTTTTCTCTTTTTGGGGCCGTTGGTGTGTCGCGTTGGACGTTAAATTGAGGATCTGATGAAATAATTGAAAATCTCATAAGCTGGTTGTTTTTTGTTTTATTTTGTTTTTTCCCCGTAGAGCAGTAGTCGATCAGGCATTCATTGGCGGCACCGGCCAACCGGCGAGATTTATTCTCAACGTCGGTGATATTTGTAAAAATCAGTGTTAAACACAGATTTTTAATATCAACGTTGTTTTTTTTTTTAAATTTTTTATTTAACGAGGTTTAGTAAATAGTTTGGTAAAATGTCACGTTACCTTGAAATACCGAATATAAATGTCTGAGCTAATTATTCGTGCGCTTCGCAAACATTGATAGTATTATATTACGGAATAAGGTCATGAAGTTGTTACAGGCAGCGGGCTAGCAATTATATTGTCTTGGCATTTTCTTTGCGTGTGATCAGGCATTTCTAAAACTCTGATCATTCAGTAGGCGAGTTAGATATAACTCAAGTTTGCATTATTTGAAGTTGATTGAATATATTTCTTTCGTCCTGCGGCAACGTTGTAGGGTGATTTCATCGAGGGTACTGGATGCCTGCTACCTTGGACTCATCTCGTGACAGTTCTTAACACTGCTTACTGCAGGTAAGCGGAGTCCGATATTTTATTTTGATTTTCTTGTTCCAGTTTGTGCACTTGAAATGGGGCTCTTGATTTTTATGTTGATTTTGTGTGTGTGCTGTTCGTTCATTTCCGAGAGAAAATTGAGGGTATACTTCGAGTAAATGAATTAGAGCAAGACACACAAGGCGCTTGAGTGTGTCTTTTTTGGTGTTTTTTTTTTTTGTGTGTGTGTTTTCGTCCTTGTGAGCTGTTCTTCTCATGTCTAAATAAGACATACATTCAATTTTAATCTGGAAAACTATTTCGGCAAGAATATTTACATATTTGCCGAAGTTCGACATTCGGCAGTTAGAAATTATTCGTGCGCTTCGCAAACATTAAAAGTAGTATATTACGGAATAAGGTCATTAAGTTGTTGCCGGCAGAGAGACTAGCAATTATAGTGTTGTCTTGGCTTTTTTTTTTTTTGCGTGTGATCAGGTTTTTTTTTAAAGTAATCATTCGGTAGGCGAGTTAGAAATGGCTCAAGTTTGCGTTATTTGAAGTTGATTGAATATATTTCTTTCGTCCTGCGGCAACGTTGCAGGGTGATTTCGTCGAGGGTACTGGATGCCTGCTACTTTGGACGCATCTCGTGACAGTTCTTAACACTGTTTACTGCAGGTAAGCGTAGTGCAATATTTTATTTTGATTTTCTTGTTCCCATTTGTGCACTTGAAATGGGGCTCTTGATCTTTATGTTTATTTTGTGTGTGTGCTGTTTGTTCATTTCCGAGAGAAAATTGAGTGTATACTTCGAGTAAATAAATTAGAGTAAGACCCACAAGGCGCTTGAGTGTGTCTTTTTCGGTGTTATTTTTTTTTTGTGTTTTCGTGCTTGTGTGCTGTTCTTGTCATGTCTAAATAAAACATAGATTCAATTTTAAATTTTAATCTGGCAAATTACTTTGGAAAAAAAATTTACATATTTGCCGAAGTTCGACATTCGGCAGTTAGAAATTATTCGTACGCTTCGCTAACATTAATAGTAGTATATTACTGAATAAGGTCATTAAGTTATTGCCGGCAGAGAGACTAGCAAGTATATCGTCTTGGCATTTTTTTTTCTGCGTGTGAGCAGGCATTTTTAGAAGCTGATCATGCAATAGGCGAGTCAGATGGCTAAGTTTGCATTATTTGAAGTTGATTGAATATATTTCTTTCCTACTGCCTCAACGTTGTAGGGTGATTTCGTCGAGGGTACTGGATGCCTGCTACCTTGGACGCAACTGCAGGTAAGCGTAGTCAGATATATTATTTTGATGTTCTTGTTCGCATTTGGGCAATTGAAATGAGGTTCTTGATTTTTAAATTTTCTTTGTGTGTGTGGTGTTCGTTCATTTTCCAGAGAAAATTGAGGGTATACTTCGAGTAAAGAAATTAGAGTAAGACACACAAGGCGCTTTAGTGTGTCTTTTTCGGTGTGTTCTTTTTATGTGTTCTCGTCCTTGTGTGCTGTTCATCTCATGTCTAAATAAAACAAATTCAATTTTCATCTGGCAGAGCACTTCGGCAAAAATATTTGCATATTTTTTGCGAAGTTCGGCAGTTAGGGTTGGCGGTCATAGGGATCTGCTGTGGTGCTGAGTAGCTAATGTGGTGTAGCGCTCTGTGGTGTATGTTCTTCCTCTGTCCTTGTCTTAAAGCGCAATCATGTTTTTTTCACGTACAGTACCAACTCGCCCAACAATCAGCACTTGTATATACTAACCTGCTACAGTAGTTGTACCCCTTTGACTAAGATTTGTTAGTTACCTAAGTAAATCGGGGGACAAATTTAAACATGACCGGTGAATACAAAGTGCTTACTAATCTATGATTATCACCCGCCATGTGATAATTTTAGTCAGTGGTAGTTAGTCAACAGTTAAACTGGTCACGTCTGGTAAGTATGGTCGATGCTTTATAATGCTGGAATCAGTGGCCCATCAAATGCTCCAAATGCGTCTTAGAAAAATCAAATATTTCTTCACAGTTTCTTCAAATTGGGGATGATATGTTTCAACTTCATATCACATGATTTCCACATTTTTTTGCTTCCAGGCAGGCAGTGCAATCTACCCGGTGGCTGTCAGCTCAAGCCTAATTAATCCTGAGGCTCCCAGCTATGTGGCAGTGGAGGGAGGTCTCGAAGCCGCGTCGCCTGCTGAGGCAGTCCTGGTTGCATTCTGCCTCTAGTTCATTTTTAGCTCCGACTAGAGCCCCGAAAGTGTTGTTCCAGATGCCTTTATCGCGCTTAGTGGTTTCATCTTAGAACTTTTATAAGATGTCTAGTCATGCCATTGATTTTTATGCCATTTTGTTTGTGACAGCCACAATAAAACATTGTCATGTGATTCCAAAGTGATTCCATCAAGTGTGCATTTAACCTGTAATAAGGTGGTGAACTGGACCAGTTGGTTGCTGTTATACATGATGGGGAAAACAGCTGGGAAAGCCCGGACTACGAAGAACAAACATGACAGGACAGCACTTTTCTGTCGTGTTTGTTCTTCGTAGTTCGCGATTTCTGAGCTGTTTTCCTCATCGTGTGCATTCAACCCCAAAGTGGATCATAGTTCCCTCCAAAAGGAGGTAAAAGCAGCGCCCTCAATTACGTCGTCTTACCTCTCAAAAGGGTTGAAATTCCCCCCCTAAAGGAGGTAAAGGCTGACCCATAAAGGATGCACTTTTAACACCAAAAGGAACTAAGGTTACCTCCAAAAGGAGGCAATGTTGTACCCTAACCCAGGGGGTAAGTTTGCACCCTCGTTGCAGGCGGTAACGATACCTCCAAAAGGGGTTGCCCTGTGTGCAAGTCGGTTACCCCCTTAAGGAGGGTACTACAGTACCCTTTTTTTTAAGAGTGAGGGTACGTGCCCAAAGGAATAGCGCACGGGATACTTGGAGCAGCAGCTACTGGATGGCGCGCATTTTAGAAAATGGTTTATTGTTGCGGTGTTCACATCCAGCTGCAATGTCGACGTTGAGCGAGCAGCCTCCCTGGCTCGGGCTGTTGCACTACGCCATAAGAAAGTTTTAATGCGCAAGCATTAACTGTCCCATGGAGCGGAGCCGGCGCTCTCCGTAACCGCGAAAAACGGCAGAGAAATTCCCTCCCGCCGTAACCGCGAAAAAACGGCAGAAAAAGTCCCTCCGCGGAACGGCTTTTACAATGTCTGCGACGCGGCGCGCGCGCCGTATAGTTCAAAGGAACGCCACTCCTGGCGCTGCTCCCGCGCGCCGCCGCAGCAGCGCACACCCGCCGCTCCCCCGAGCGCGGCCGGCCGACGTCCGCAAACGCTAGTGCTGCCAACTTTAGGGAGTTTGCCCTAGATCTAGGGATTTCAGTCATCGCGTAGGGGCAAAGGGAAATTTGCTCAAATCTAGGGATTGTTTTTTAATGGGTTTCAGAGGGCTTTAGAGACACGTTCGTTCCCCTTTTCCTCCTCGTGCCAGCCGAGCGCAGCGGGAAGAAGGCTACTTTGTATATTGTCTGGGCCAGAGATAATCTCCCAGTGGTAACAACAGCGATTTTGGGGGGCCACACAAGGCCAAAGTAACAAAGTATAATCATGTAAAAAGGTTTTAACGAAGCAAATTTAACATTTCAATGGCCGCCCAACTACAGGAATCTATTCTTTAGCTACTGCATAACGATAATCTCAATATTTACGCGAATTAACATATTTTCTGCAAATCTAGGGAACTCTAAGGAATTGTTTGATAAAAATCGGGGAAGAAACGATCTTGGAGGTTGCCAACACTGGCAGACGCTGTCCGGCAGTCCTCTGCAGAGGGTAGCAGGGCGCGCAGCTTGTAGGAATACGCTACGTATACAAATGCTTTCTCATTCCTACACGTAAGTAGCCTTAAGTGTCCTCCTGTAATTTTTCGGCTGCCGCCAGGATATATAGCGCTGCCCTGCATTAGCTAGGACACAGTTCGCGTGTTGTGTATAAGCTTGGTGGGCACGGTACCTTTCCCGTAGCGCAGCCACGTGCGCTCAGAGAAAAGAAAAGGAGTCGTATGGCAGACTAAAGCCGCACGTACTCCCTAAACAGGAAGAGAGAAAGTAGAAGAAAAGTTTCCACGCATTAACTGAAGTTGATCTCTTCCAGGCTTTCGACGAAGACGGCTTTTGGGCGCTGCTCTTCTTCGCCGCATTTTCTCTACCTCGGAGTTCTCAATTTCTTTTATCCTCTCTCGTTTTCGTCTTCTTTCTCCAACCTATCAGTGTCTGGCTGCTGATGGAGGCGGGACAGCCGCGACCGGCCGAGGTATACTCGGCAATACGCGCACTGGCTTGCTTTTGCGTTCTAGTTTTGTCTCTTAAAGGGGTACTCCGGCGATTTTTGAGCTACCTCAACTAACTACATTTTCTGACTCCCCGGCCTTTACCCTTTCCGGTATGCTATTTAGTACCGCGAAATTCATAATAGTTATTGCGAAATCGGCAAACGAAAATGATGCAAAAACCAACATTCAAATTTACCCGCACTTTTCAGTGCCGTGACGTCAGTGGCGGGCAGGCTTGCCAGTCGAGCGAGCAGTCTAAAAAATAGAATATGCCAATCATTTGTTCCGTGCTGGAGCGCGGATCCTGGAGCGAGCTTCCAAAGCATTCATTTGACACCATGAAACTGCTTCGAATCAGTTGGGAACAAATTCTAGAGCCCAAAGAGTGAACCCCTGCCTTCCACTGACGTCACTTTTTCGTTGTTGCCAGTAGAGACTTTCAGTTTGAAAAACACGGTGAGGACCAAAATTGTAAATTCAATAACTTCGTGAAAAAAAATTATTTTAACCTAATATTTGGGATACCATTTTAGCTATGTTGTTTGGCGAGTTTAGCAAAATTTCAAGCAAATCGGGGACCATGAAGAAATCGCCGGAGTACCCGTTTAAGGCCGGTTCAGACACTTGCGGTTGAGTGCGTTTGACCAATTGGTTTGACTGCGTTGCGTCCAGAACCGAAAGCCAGTCACCGGCACATCTGTGCTTCGTATGAAGCGTGGAATCCAATTCAAGGACTCATCTGGGCACGCGATATTAGCAGCAGGGATGTCCTGGTTTCTCGCAGCCGCAACGCAGTCAAACGCAGTCAAACGCAACTGTCTGAACCAGGCTTTACATATGTGCTCTTTCTTTTGGTTTTCTGGATCTCAAAACACCGCTGAAACGCAAGACTCGATCTCGTGGCAAACGGGGCAAACGTCACTTCGGATTCCTGATTTTTTTTTTGTTCTTTTCTGTCGCTTATAAAGAATAACCGAAAAAGGATCAGGAATCCGAAGAGACACTTCGTGACTCATTGTGCAGTGTCAACTGACCTGCTGCTTTCAGCGATGAGACAGTCGGTAGGGTGTTCGATCGAATCGAAGTGAAAAGCTACGTCGACACTGCCTCGCGCATGTTCGGGAAATGGTCAATCTGTGTGCAACCAAGAGGTTTACTGCGCAGCTTTGTCCGGGCCCTCTTCAGGGGGTGGCTCGTGCCGATCGAAGAGGTCCCCGGCTTCTTTTGAGCTCCGTTTGCGGAGAACTCGGCGTCGAAGAAGCGGCTAAGAGGAGAGCCATCGATCGACGGGAAACGGGATTCAAACAGAAATACTCGCAGTTGCTGGACAAGCAAACGCGTGTCGTCCAGCGACCAACACAAAACGTTAGAAATGCCAGACGTGCTTTGGCTCACCGCGGCCGTGGCCCCACTCTCCATTTTGGTTAACTGTCTCTGCCACGGTCACACTGCATACACGTCATACCGAGGACAATCTGCAGATGACGCATGTTTTTTTGTTTTTTTTCGTACGATGGTCCCGACCAATTGGTCACACAAAAAACTGTCCTTAGACATGTGTGAAACATTCACACGTATAAAGCACACGTGCAGGGAACACCGCGAGTCTTGCGTATAATGTACGAGCACTCCAGAGTCAAACGGCCGACGTATATTCGCTTGCCACAAAATATGCGCACGATGGAGATTACGTTTCGAATGGCATGCTTACACATGTAAGACTTGCGCTCAAAAGTTACTGAGTGCAAACCCTTCTCGGAGACGTCTATCGATCCTGAAAGGTAGAAGGCGGTTCGGTTGACCAGTGAGAAACAAAGGAGGAGTGAAAGGATGACAGAGAGAGAGAGAGAGAGGGGGACGCCGGAAAAATAGACTCGAGGGAAGCGTTGGTGCGCGAGACTGCCTTGGGCTGCGGATGACGGCGATCGCCATCCCCGCTGAATGCACTGAGGCGTGAGCGGCTTGTAATTGCAGCCTCCACGATATATATTTTGTTTTCTTTTTGTCCTTGGCGACACCTTGCCGCGCTGGCCGCTGTGTTCGGTCGGTGAGGAAATTCTGCGGCACCAAGCGCCTCTATACACAGCCGTACCTTGGAATGCAGGGCGCTAAAATCTTCGCGCTCACGAAACGTCAATATCAAGCATTGTGAGGAAGCGATCCGTCAAAAAATAACGCGTTCTACATATAGTACGTTACTTCTTCGCGAAATTTTTTAACTGACCCGTTATAGGTTTTACAACGCGATACAAACACAATAAAAAAAGTGTATGTTCTAAATGTAGTGTGCCCCGACAAGAACACGTTAAAAAAAAAGAAAAAAAAATGAAGCACCCGCTGATTTCGTAAGCTTTAATCACGCCACAAATGACCGAACAAAATAACACGAAAAAAAGAACTCCAATTTAAGCGGCAGCAAAAAGAAACTCTAGGTAGACCGCGTGGCGTATTTAATCGAACCTACTGAAGGTTCGTTAGCCATGACCTTGCCGTTCCAGCTAACACGCAACACCGGTTACCGACGACCCGATTCAACCCTTCGGCCCTCTACTGAAATACCCGCAAATACTTCCAGTGTTTTTAGGCTTTTTCTCGACTGCACCGAGTTTCTTTTTTTTTTCTTTTGTATTCACTTTTTGCACAACTAATGTAAAAAAAGAAAACGAAAACAAAAAGCCACTCCAAATAACATTTTTACTCCCGGTGCCCAGACCGAAGTTATTTAAAAAGTAATACAGCAGCATAAACAAAAATGCGCAGAATAAAAAAGGAACCGCAGTATAGCCCTAGGAAGGGCAAAACCCCCTGATGATTTCGTCGATTAAGAGGCGTGTTTTCAGAGAGCTCCTTTTCGCGCCTGTTCCGTTTGTGGCAACCTCATCTGTCTCTCTTCTTCGCAAAAAAAAAAAAAAAAAGATAAAAAGTAAAACATGCGCAGACGCAAAAGACGGGTATGCACACATGCACGAATGCCATCCTCATTACGTGCCCTTCAGGCAACAGCTGACGGCAGGTGGTTCGACAGTGCACACCACGAGGTATACAAAAACTGCACCCGCGGAACAAATTACACGCAGAGGTGCCATAAATCTATAATTGCATACAATATTTTCTTGTATCATATTATAGCCAACACGCTGTTTACATACAAGCCCGCGCCGTTCCCACACGAGGCGCGGGCGTTGAGCGTGCGCAGAAACCAGATTGGCGCGAAGAAAAGCGTCTGCGTGTGCGCCATGTCAACAGCAGCGCCACCGCCGCGGCATGACGTCAGAGCCGCCTGTTGGCGCGAACGAAGTTGGGGCACAGCAGACACCCAACACCGGCCAAGCCTCTCATCCGGGACTTTCACTCTTTCTACACAACCAGAAAGGGAGAAAGCGCCGGTAGCCCTTTCCCCTTTTCTCTCTCGCTCTCAAAATGGCGCTACCCACGATAAAACGGTCTATACGTATACTTCCGCGCCAATTCCAGGGCGCCGCCATCTACGCTCGCACCACGCGGAAAAGAACTGGCAGGCAGGAGGGGGGGGGGGGGGGCTGCGTCGGCGTTGCTTTGCGGAGCTGGATGCGGCAGTGAAGAGACACATGTGAAAGATGCCTTCACCAGGTTCTTCAACAGGAAGATGTCAACATTCGCTTTGAAAACAAGGGAAAACCTGGATGTTCTCGGTGTCTGCTGACCCTTGACATCCGCGTTTCATTGATAGAAACCGAAACGAAGGTATGTACAATCGCGCACGTGCGCGAACCACATCGGCGCATTTTACCTAAATATAATTAGCTGAACGAAGTTTTATCGCTTACATTATAGACAAATGAGCTCCCTAAATATAACTTGAATCCATTCCTTGGTTTCAAAGAGAAAAACTGGAAAACCGGCGATCGCTTGTTCGCGCTAACAGGTCGCGCTCTGTACCATTCGTAGCTATAGCGTACACGAAACCTGCCGTGATCACGGAGAAGTGACCACCTGGTTCACTATACAACTTCTGAGTGCGGCTGTACATTCTTGCCGAGAAACCTGCATGGGACGGAAACTTCTGGAAGCCGTAACTCGCATCCGCACTCGCTTCTTAGGCAATTGTGTGACGGGCAGTGGGTGTCCAAAAGAACCCTGCGTTTCCTCTGGTTGTTCGTACAACCAACGGCACAGTGCCGTCCGGACGAATTGCTCTGATACATTACACGGCGCTAAACAAGACCGACGCCGGCACGTGCCAGTACTGCTAGACAGTTGAATAATATCGTTACTTAAAACTTGAAGTGGGAGCCATTGTTGCGGAGTTTAGAAACAATCATCTAGGGCTTTTTTTTAGCCCTCGTTACAGCACACCAAAGATCCTAGGCAGTGAAATTCACATCACGCAGGCTCGTGCGTCGTAGTCAAATTCGACGACGAGGTTTTTGGAAAATGCGCGTGAGAAAGTGTAATCCAAAACACCGATCCAGCAGATGCACGTACACATCGCGAACTGTTAGCGCGAACACGACATCCGCGCATTTTCGCATTTTAATTCTAAATAGTATTAGCGAGCACGAACTTTTATCGCTTACATTATAGAACTAAATGAGCTTTTCCGTAGCAATAATAACTTGGATAAAATCCCTCTTAACAGTGTCGCGCTCTGTAAACGGACTCCATGAACCCGACGGCGCAAGATTCGCCAACACAACAGTCGAACAATCCGCGAAATAGAGCCACTCTTGAAGCCAAAACGATACTTTGTCTGGCATTTCAGAAGTGAAGAGTGCGGTTGGACAGCTTTGATGGGAGTTCAATAGGCGCAAGCGCACGTGCGCCCATATCCCTGATTGGACACTCCCTAACCATATAGGGACTGCGACTGCCCGTGGTGTTCACTATACAACAGAGCAACTAAGCAAGCTACACTTTAGAGGAACGACACTTGAATAATATCGTTACTTAAAACCATTGTTGCCAATCATCTAGGGCTTTTTTTTTTCTTTTTTTTTTAATTGCAAGAAGCGCGTTTTGTTTCTTAGAAACGTAAAAAACAGTCGGCGACAGAGCAAAACAATATCGCCCGAGCTTTCTGCCAGTCGCATTTTCGCATCGTAAGTATCGCCGAGCGGGTAACAAAAAGGCGGCGCCCGTAAGGAAGTCGGGGCTTTAAACGTGGCTTTTTTTGGCGGTGCAGAGGAGTAAAATTTGGGGCTCGAAACAAGAGCACCGAGGAATTCCCCGTGATTTATCAATTATTATGCACCCAATTAAGTTACGGGATGACCTTCCCTCTAGCGGGTTGTACCACTCCGCCATGAGCAGCAAATAATTCATCAAACAAGCTTACGTATTATAATTAGTCACACGTTGCACACACACACACACACAACACAAGCCTGATTAATTTTTTTGCGGATCAGATGACGGGCCAACGATTTAAGGAACGCGTTCAGTAAATGACGGAGCTCAAAAGACGGTTTGAATCAAAGGTACACCACGAAGGTTCTCGTAACTCCAGAGAACGCGACGCCACAAGCAGCGGAAGGCCAGGACGCGAAGGAGAGAAGCGAGGAGCTTTACCAACCCGCGCCTAGAACTGGCGCGGACTGGCGGCCGAAATGTGAAACAGGCGAAAGGGGATTAAAATGCACGACGCTGGAGTTGCGAACACAATGAGCATCAGATCTCACTCGCTCGTTGTCCAGTGAACAGATCACGATTGAGTCAAACCGTGTTTTTGTTTAGCGCCTCGTCGTTGGCTGTGATTCGCCCATTGCGGGAAAGTATATCCGGAGGAATTTCTTTTAATGCGTATACCCCATCCGCACTGTGGCACCACGATTCCCGCAGGCAAGGATACCGGAGAAAAGCTCACCGGGAAAAGCAGCCGCTGAATTCAGAAGGTCCGGAGGAACACTGACCGTGTTCTGCGAGATGCGTTCATCCGAAATCATGATTGCTCCGCGGGATGAGTTTCTGGACCCAAGATGAGCGGGAGGCTCGTCGAAAAAGCGAGTTTGCATTTCGGTTTCTTGAAACGGTTGTTGGGAATGTCGGGCGGTCTAAAGGCGGGTCATCAAAAAACTGCACGCTGAGTTTACAACACCAAGGTGGGGAAAAAAAAAAACGAAAAAAGGAGCGATCTGCGCGCAAGTTGTCCGCTATAATGCCTCGGTTGAAGCGTTACGAAAAATACAGGGGAATAATTTCCTTTGACCTGCTCGCAACTTTCACAAAGAAGCTGATGAAAAGCGCTAGTGTTTGATGCGAACTCATGGTCCCGGGCGAACATTAATGGGAAAGGTTGGTTGTTCTTTTACTACCTTACCATGGGTTCGGAGAGCTGGCACGCTCTGACTGTCAATAGAGGAACGACGTCCATAATGAAACAGCGGAGCTAACAAGAAGGCCCTCTTCGGGCCTTCTGATAAGATATAAAAAGTATGACTAGGTATATGTACTGCCGCCTAATTTTTAAATGCCAACATGCAACGGATGCCGTCAATGGGCATCAGACAGCGTGTGAACTAAGATGATGTCATTCATGAACCCATCTATTCGTAAAGGGTGAATCGAATTCGGTCTGCATACGGCAGGCTGAATGGAGCGTTAAGTTCCTACTGGGCTCTACCCAGAACCAACAACACGCCAAGGCCTCCTATCAGGTGTGATGTATCGTACCAGAATGCCGTAGCAATGCCTTGTTGGAATCATACAACCCCTCGCTATGACAACCAAACATTCTTTCACTTTAAGAAGAAAAAAAAAACGAAAAATACGTAAAAACACACACAAAAGAAGCAACAGCGAGGAACATCAAAAACGTCTTATTCCTAAGTGGACGGACTGAATGGAGCACCTAATATACAGTTGAGTTTCCGGTGACGTAAACCTGACCCTGGTCAGTGACCCAGATATATAGGGTGTCTGAAATGCCGAGGCTGGATTTAAAATACGCCGTAAAAATCGGCGCCTGCACGTAGCAACCTAAGTCTTTCGCAAAGGTGTTTTTCACAAGTGGGTTTGTAAAATTACAAGGCATAGCTCCCTTTCTGAAAAAAAAAAAAGAAAAAAAAAACGGGGCCAAAAAACGTGTTAGGGTCAACGGCGGACGGCGACGCAGACCACCGAGTCAAGTGGGCGGGGTGCGTTTGGCGAGTGTATTGATAGATGGCGTCGGGAGCAGCGTCCGAAGGTGTAGCCGACCAGCGAAAAAAAGGAGACGACACGGCAGACGACACGGCAGCAAGAGCGCCGCAATTATGCAACTGCGTTTTCTTTCATTTTTTTTTTTTTTAGAGTGCAGCTTTTAGGCGTCCGTTTCCGGCTTGAGCGGCATCACCGTCGGCGTAACCGCGCGTTGCATTATGGGACGTTTCCCATAATAACGCAACGTGTGACGTCAGGAGGGTCACGAGGAAGGAGGGGGAGGAGGAAGGCAGGAGGAGGGGAGGAGAAGGAGGAGGAAAATTGAGGAGGGGAGGAGCAGGATGAAGCAGGGGGATGAGGAGGCCCTCCTCTCATGGAACGGCGAAAGCGAATGGCGGCGCACAGCAGGAGGCTGAACTGAATGACGCCATTTTGTTCCAGCAGAATGTGCTCTGTCATTTGCATCGGTTGTCATTATTTGTCAAAAGAAGAATCAAGGGACTTTAGTCCGGCTCGCCCGACTCGGCTGCTCAAGAATGGTTGCCTTGGTAACCCGCGCCTGCTCGCCTATGTCACGTGGTAGTAGGAGAAATGACGATGGGAGGGGCGTGCCGAGGACTCCCAGTATTCGTCGCGCGCGGGCTTTAGGGATTTTTGCAAAGGGTCTGTTCCGACAGGCAGCAGAGCGAGGCACTAATCTTCTTCGCAAGCAAACATTTAGACCTGCAGTCGGTTTATCGTTACGCAGAAACTATGCAAAGAGGCAATAGCACCTGGGATGACATTTGGTAACGCTGTCATGATTATGTCCGGAGATGTGCTGGACTAGAGCGACGTCAGCAAGACGTCGGGAGGCAGGGTATAGGATGTCATGGCATAGTGGCCAACGAGGCTGGCCAGGGAGATCTCGGATGGTCATCTTTCGAGGCCAGGGAAGCGACAAGCAAGATTGGATTCTACGGGCGGCTGCGGTTCATGGACAAACACCGATGGCCAAAAGCGCACCTCTGTATACATTCGTCTGACAGGCGTACAGACAAGGTGGAGAAAGGGACTTTATACCTACTAGAAAAGAAATACGTTTTTTTCGCAGTTCCCGTGGCTGCCACTACAGCCACAAAGTGGGGAACAGAAGTGCGGCAGCGAGTACGGGAGCAAGAGCGGCTGCAATAGACGGAGGCGGCCCAAACTAAGTCAACTCTGCGACTGTAGAACCTCCGCAAAAATACTGTATCAGCAGAGACTACCTTGTACTACAACGGCAGCTGCCTGCTATCTGAGGCACGCGCGGGAGGCTGCGAACGTTGGTTTATCAACAGCGATATAATCAGCTGGTTGAGTCAACGACATGCCGGGCTTGTGGTCAGGAAACTGCAGTGGCAACGGAGCCCAGTGACCACTGCAGAGAAGCGTCCGAAAGAAGTAAGAGGAGGTTGGAGAACCGGTGGCGAAGAACGCATGAGAAGTGACGATATATTTGTGTTGTTTCTATAACCATTTTATATTCAACTTGGCTAGGTACAAACAACTTGTTTTGTAACCACCCGTTTCAAAGGCAATTGCCTCAAACTCATCATCATAAACATTTTCCTGGACGTTTGTGTTTACTGTGTTTACCATACAGTTTACCAACACAAGACACGTGCACTGAATTCTTCACTTCGTCTTTCTTGATTGCACGAGTGGCAAAGATTGGGCACGGCTAGGCACGGCCATTGGGCACTGCTCGTGCCCAATCTTTTTCCCCGGGCTCAGTCGAGAAAGATAAAAACTTCAGGAGTGCTGCGTACGAGTTCGGCTTCACTGATTGAGCACAAGCCCCAACCGAACGCTGACGCCACAATTGGTCAGGCCGAGCGCTGCGTCTAAACACAAACAATACTGTTGTTGTCCCCATAGGTGGGATCTTGATTTAATCCCTCCCTTCCTCGTTCAAGCGAGCGTCCGAAACGCGTAGAGTCACCAACGCACCCCATCTCCCCTTCCCCTTTCGTATGGCCAATAACGCTTAAGGACTGTCCCCCATCTGTGTAGTTTTCAATTTAGCCACTAGGGGCGTAACGGTCGGATCTTTTTGCCAATATTCGCTTCAAATGTGTGGTATGCACCGAGCGCGCCGCTGCTAGCGCGAACTAAGCGATCGTTGGTTATTTCGTTTTTTTTTTCTTTTAGAACTAAAACGTATTCAAAACTCCTAGCATGGTATAAAGCGCTCGTTCAGGAAACCAAGATAAGCGGTAAAATTTGGTGTGGTCAACTCAATACCCTCTTAAAATAAAATGCGAAGAAAATGAAAAAAAAAAAAACACCCATGTATCGTTCGCGCTAACTGTGTCACTCAGTGTCCACATAAAGCGATGCCCGTGTTAGCAGAAAACTGGGTCAGGTACCGATATAAAGTTCTCAAACAGTTTTTTTTTTTTTAATCTTCCGACAACTTTGAAGGGAGAAAGGCCTCAACATCTTAGGGACACGCGGCCTCCTGAGCCGGCAACGCTCTCTGGAGGGAGCCAGTGCATGATTCCTCGACACGTCAGACAAAGGTTTCCTTCGCGGGGTCAACGCAGAACCAGGGCTCGAGCGGCTGGCTCCGATCGTCCCTCGCTCCAAAGAAACCTTGATTAATAGATCTCACCCAAGCCCAGCACAGTTCATAATAAAGAAAACGAAGAAAGAAGCAACAACGCACATAAAGGAAGGGACTCTGGCGCGAACTCCGCTATCTCCGGGGCTCCCCCAAGAACCCGGGCCGCGTCTCGAAGGCGCGCACAAAGACGGCTCAGCTGCGCCTTTGAAATTTCGAAGCGGCCGGTTTGGCGGAGCGCCGGGGCGCCGGAGATAATGGTGGATCGGGCAGAGTGTTGCTCGTCGTACACGGCGCACAATCGGGCCAAACGATCGCAGTCGCTTTGTGTACGTGAATTATGCCGAGACGATGGATGGACCGCGGCCTTCCCGGTCGACGCGCTCTTAGGCATAACGGCGCCTCGCAAGACGAAGCGCGCACGTTCGCGCTCGTCGTCGCTGGCCGCGCGTGTCGGACACGGACGCTAGTCGTCGACGCGATCCCGTTGGAAGTATAAGGATGTAACGACCTTTTAATAGTTGGTGAACCTGAGGTAAGAACCTACACCTAGAGGTTTGACTACTTGGGCGAACTCTCCTCGACCTTCTATACTGCATTCCCCTGGAAGCCCGATGGAGCCAACGAGGTAGAAGGCTTAGAGCGATAAACTGGCGCCTGAAAGTGACCCCCAGTTGGCCGCCGTCCTTTTGCACATTTTGACCCCTAGACACGTGACCCTCATAGTTTACGTCTAGATTTAACAAAAGTACCGCGCACATATAATTGCTTATTGATCTTAAATTGACCGACGAGATAAGTTATGTTTCGTTTAAGTCCAAAATGTGCTTTTACGGCAAAACCTCGGGCAGCTTCGCAATGGCTCCGCTAGATTGTTGGCCAACTTGTACAGATTTGGCGGGAAACCAAACACGCGTATGCAAAGTTGCAAACACCGTTTGCCATGGCGATTCATTCTCGGCGTCCTCCAATTGTGCAGTTTCGCTGGCTGATAATGAGTCTCGGCACTCGCCACATCCGGCGCTTCTTAAACTGTCGGCGACTAAGCAAAATGAAAGAGCGATTCCTAAACTCGCGGCTTCCCGCGGCGCGGGACCACGCATGCGCAAATTAGATAAAAGTATTGCGGAAAGGCAATCTAAAAAAAAAAACGCCACGTACCGGTCGAGATGGCATGTCGACAGAAAACCCCGCGCTTGGACACGCAGCAGCGAGTCACGTCTTCGCAAAAAACCATACTCTCGAGCCCCTTTGTGTTGTCTGGGGGATCCTTCCGCGGGTGGCGCGGCGCTCTCTGTCGACGCGTGCACGTCGCCCGTGAGCACGCTCGCTCGGCGCGACCAATGGGCGCGACGTGCGAACTTCCCCAAGGTTATTAGGTACACGCAGTCGTGGAGCATCGAACGGAAAGCGAGCGCCCGAAATTTTTGGGGAGTGGTGCGCTGCCGGCGGGTGCTTTGGGTTATTTTCGTCCGCCGGTATAGCTTTCCCAACAAAGAAGTACGCGGTCGATTTCGTTTTCACAAATGACCCCAGAGAGGCTTTGTAATGTACCGCGTGTGCAGAAACGCGAGCATCGAAATCTGTTTCATGCCAATAGGCTATAACGAGACACCGGAAACGCGCTTATACCGATAAAAACAAAACAACGAAAATTCTGAAAGTCGTTTGTCACACCCCGAAAGCACGAAGAAAGGTAGTCGATGATGCTGATGGTCACCCCTAATGCGGAGCGAGCGCCCTATCTTGCAGGCACCACGCGAGAGGGGCCTCCTCCGAAGCGGAGCTTCGACACTGCATTGCTGACGAACGCATAGCGTACGGTACACCATCGCGATATGATATACGTAAGAGTCCATGCGTGGCGAAAAACCTCTCAATCTTCGCCACGCACGTAGCACGTTCGCTTTACGCGCAGCGTCAACACGACGCCCACCGTTCTGATGCCTCGCCCGTGGAGAGAACGCCGCCGTAAGAAATTCGCTGCTCTTTCGCAGCACATTCGCACACCGTGGAGCTCAGCTATAGCCAGCACATATATCATGCAATATTGAAGAAATTTCGGATTTTGTAACAGCGCATAGACTGAAAAAACGAAACTAAATCGGGTATATAATTTTAATTTGCCAAGAAACAAATAGACAGTACTCCGCGTTCAATATAATATTGTTCTTGGTGTCTGGTACGGAAGTACCGTTTGAAAGAGTACAACACACCAGTTATGTTAATGCTGCTTTTTGTTTGTCAACAAAATGTCATCAGGGATTGACAACGCAGCTACACATCATATACACTGCGAAGCAGTGGACAGTGTGACCATAAAAACTATTTGTACTATTGCTCTTAAAGCGCTCCAATAATAATCACGTGTAACGCATATGTGTGCGTTTAAATATCGCGACAGAATGAAAAGCGTCCGTAAAGGAGGCTTGCTGAATATTGCATCTGTCGTTCTATTGCGTGAAGTGCTAACGAACAAGTGCGTCTTGAGTCTGCCAAGCACGACGCAAGCTTATGGATGCATCTGCTTGCCATGATTTTGCAATTTCAAAATGAAAACTGCTAAGTTCATATGCTTGGCTTCTTAGAATCCCCAGATATTTCACATATACGAAACGTGGACGCTGACCGCTCTTGAACTTCCTCGATAGCCAGATACCAACCGCCAACAGCGTTCTAGGGATCGCGATGCTATCCCCTGTCCAGGTCAACCCTAATGTGCGCCAGATACAATAATGAAAAAAAAAAAAAAAAAAGATCGGCAGATAACGTAGGGAATTTGACCACAACTGGCACGCCCCAGCCTCGGAGGACTTAGGATTAATTTCGACCACTTTGGGATCTTTTGACGTGCAACCAAAACTCGGTTACACGACGCCTTCTCCGCAATATACCTCCGTCATGTCGCGGGGACCTCGGCCGGGATTCGAACCCACCACCTGGAGATCCATACGCCGGAGCTTCTCCTCGGAGCCACCAGGCGGCTTAAAAACTGTAAAGTGGGAGACTGGTTGGATAAAACAGAACTTTCTAGCCAGGGAACTGATACACAATATGTGTGCGTTTTGACGCGCTTCAAAGTGAAGTACTGCGTTCTGCGGTTTTCTTAGCTTGAGTGAGTGTATATATGTATATATATATATTTAGCTGACTAGTCCTACTACCCAGTTAGAGGCGCAGGTCATGGTTCTGATTATGCTCGGCTCACCCCTAAGTTGACAGTGCAGTGGGAGCTACGGGCCCGCTGGACCAATAAAACGCCCTCCTTTCATCACACAGACCCAGTTCTCTGCGCGAAGGTTTGTACGCGAGGGAGAGCGATGATGTGTCCAAAGAATGGTGTATGACTGGTCCAACGAGCACATCGAGTCAGTTACTCGAGCTGCCACCAGTCGGCGCGCCCTCCGCGCGCTTTCCCGGCCGCCATATCCGACCTTCAGTTTCTCGCCGTGCTCCGCGTTGTGTGCTGCACGGCCACCATCGGAGCTTTGATTTCGTGGTCTTACGTTCCGCGTTGAAATCGTGTGTTTTCTTTAGGCCTTTCGATATTTCGGGGTTTCACTTAATCGTTTGATATATACATTTCAACAT
>JABSTQ010006701.1:0-37106 GCA_013358835.2 Ixodes persulcatus
CGCCGCCGCGTGGAACGCGGTACGACGCTTAGTGTCACGTGGTACGTGCTCGTTTGTGCTCCAGAAATCCTCCCACTGTTTGTCTCGTCACGTGTACATGTAGTAGTCTTCTTTGTTTATGAGCTTTAGAGACACGGTATCATCATCATCTGCGAGAATCAAGAGCCACGTTATTGAATATACAATACGGGCACTTTCACGTCATCGTACGTGGTCTCCGAGGGGATATAAACAAACATATGCAGATGAATGAACCGTACTTAATCTAATGAATCAAAGAATCAAAGTTTTCAGGAACCCGCCGAAAGCCAAAATTGGCGGAGCCAGGATATATATATATATATATATAAACAAACATATGCAGATGAATGAACCGTACTTAATCCAATGAATCAAAGAATCAAAGTTTTCAGGAACCCGCCGAAAGCCAAAAATTGGCGGAGCCAGGATTTGAACTCTGGGCCTCCCAATGTCCGGTCGGGTGTGCTAACCTCTACACCACTCCACCTTGACTTTCTGGCGTTTCCTACCTGTCTTATAAATGCACAAGAAACGAAATGTATCCAATCGGAGGTGTTCTGGAAACACACGCCGCCGCGTGGAACGCGGTACGACGCTTAGTGTCACGTGGTGCGTGCTCGTTTGTGCTCCAGAAATCCTCCCACTGTTTGTCTCGTCACGTGTACATGTAGTAGTCTTCTTTGTTTATGAGCTTTTAGAGACACGGTATCATCATCATCTGCGAGAATCAAGAGCCACGTTATTGAATATACAACACGGGCACTTTCACGTCATCGTACGTGGTCTCCGAGGGGGATATAAACAAACATATGCAGATGAATGAACCGTACTTAATCCAATGAATCAAAGAATCAAAGTTTTCAGGAACCCGCCGAAAGCCAAAAATTGGCGGAGCCAGGATTTGAACTCTGGGCCTCCCAATGTCCGGTCGGGTGTGCTAACCTCTACACCACTCCACCTTGACTTTCTGGCGTTTCCTATCTGTCTTATAAATGCACAAGAAACGAAATGTATCCAATCGGAGGTGTTCTGGAAACACACGCCGCCGCGTGGAACGCGGTACGACGCTTAGTGTCACGTGGTACGTGCTCGTTTGTGCTCCAGAAATCCTCCCACTGTTTGTCTCGTCACGTGTACATGTAGTAGTCTTCTTTGTTTATGAGCTTTTAGAGACACGGTATCATCATCATCTGCGAGAATCAAGAGCCACGTTATTGAATATACAACACGGGCACTTTCACGTCATCGTACGTGGTCTCCGAGGGGGATATAAACAAACATATGCAGATGAATGAACCGTACTTAATCCAATGAATCAAAGAATCAAAGTTTTCAGGAACCCGCCGAAAGCCAAAAATTGGCGGAGCCAGGATTTGAACTCTGGGCCTCCCAATGTCCGGTCGGGTGTGCTAACCCTCCACCTTGACTTTCTGGCGTTTCCTATCTGTCTTATAAATGCACAAGAAACGAAATGTATCCAATCGGAGGTGTTCTGGAAACACACGCCGCCGCGTGGAACGCGGTACGACGCTTAGTGTCACGTGGTACGTGCTCGTTTGTGCTCCAGAAATCCTCCCACTGTTTGTCTCGTCACGTGTACATGTAGTAGTCTTCTTTGTTTATGAGCTTTTAGAGACACGGTATCATCATCATCTGCGAGAATCAAGAGCCACGTTATTGAATATACAACACGGGCACTTTCACGTCATCGTACGTGGTCTCCGAGGGGGATATAAACAAACATATGCAGATGAATGAACCGTACTTAATCCAATGAATCAAAGAATCAAAGTTTTCAGGAACCCGCCGAAAGCCAAAAATTGGCGGAGCCAGGATTTGAACTCTGGGCCTCCCAATGTCCGGTCGGGTGTGCTAACCTCTACACCACTCCACCTTGACTTTCTGGCGTTTCCTATCTGTCTTATAAATGCACAAGAAACGAAATGTATCCAATCGGAGGTGTTCTGGAAACACACGCCGCCGCGTGGAACGCGGTACGACGCTTAGTGTCACGTGGTACGTGCTCGTTTGTGCTCCAGAAATCCTCCCACTGTTTGTCTCGTCACGTGTACATGTAGTAGTCTTCTTTGTTTATGAGCTTTTAGAGACACGGTATCATCATCATCTGCGAGAATCAAGAGCCACGTTATTGAATATACAACACGGGCACTTTCACGTCATCGTACGTGGTCTCCGAGGGGGATATAAACAAACATATGCAGATGAATGAACCGTACTTAATCCAATGAATCAAAGAATCAAAGTTTTCAGGAACCCGCCGAAAGCCAAAAATTGGCGGAGCCAGGATTTGAACTCTGGGCCTCCCAATGTCCGGTCGGGTGTGCTAACCACCTTGACTTTCTGGCGTTTCCTATCTGTCTTATAAATGCACAAGAAACGAAATGTATCCAATCGGAGGTGTTCTGGAAACACACGCCGCCGCATTCGATGGCAACAAACCTCAGCCTTGTGGGGTGGCGAGGAGCTCTTTGCTCCTCTCTGATTCCATTAGACCCTCCGGAGCTCCCTGCCCGGGCTTTGCCTAGCCACCCGGCGTCTGACATAAAACACAAGGTTGAGTTTAAACCGCCTTTGTGTTGTTGAGATTCCGGTTTTGCCTCTGGAGCACGAAGTGGAGGGTTTGAACCCTGGGTGGTTCCTTCCCCAATAAGTCTTTTGGGCGTCACTCATAGCCCTCATAGCTTTCAACGGTGCAAAATCCTAATATATGTTTTTCAAAGATGAGTCTTTCATTTCTTTTCCGTGACTTGTCGGGCTCCCTTTTAATACTCCTCTGAATTTATTCTGAGTTTCTCGTGAACTACTAAGGTCTGTTCGTACATTCAGCTCAGCGCCGAATCGGCGCTAAAAAAGACGCCGATGAGGCGCTGATGTTGTACCGAGTTGTCAGTTTAGCAACGATGCATCGTCGCCGTATTGCCGCTCACCACTGTGGAACAGCACGTCAGCGATAAGTCACGTGCAAGTCAGAACTGTATCAGCTCCGTTTTCCAAATCCAATCCGGCGCTGTGCTGCATGTCTGAACTGGCCTTTTTGACCGCTTTATCGACGCGTTTAATGTTCAATACAGTATGCGCATGCAGGGAAATGGAGCGGATCGGTTTGGCGGCTTCTATATCGCTTCCGGATACCAGATGATCACGGATTGGGCAAAAGAACTCAACGAAACGTTAGAAATTTAGATGTAGAAAAGGGCTTTCATTTTCTATCTCTCCGGATCTCGCGTGAGGACGGACAACAGTGTTGAATCAGGCGAGGCAGCCGAGGTGCGACTGTGTTTTGTTAGCACAACTGCCACGGGCGTGACGCCGGGACACGTAGTGGCGCCGGCTTTGAAGAGGACCCACTGATAACTACTAGAGGGGTTGGATAGCGCTTAGTCGCTTTCCGAGTCGGGCACGAACGAAGCCACTGGAAGTTCGACGCTTGTCCCCGAAGTCGGGCGTCTACTGCGCTTCACAGTGCATCACGGGGTACGTTAAAGCAAACCCAGGCCCCTCTAAAAAGTTCCACCAAGAGCCCGGTCCTTTGACTGATGCATTAAGGCCTGTTCACACACTTGCAACCTGCTACGACCGAATGAAACGAGACCTGTTTCTGAGCCTCTTGCGACGGCTTACAACCAGATGCGATGCTGCGGAGCCGGTCGTGAGCCATCACAAGAGGCTTAAAAACCGGTCTTGTCTCAGTCGGTCATATAGTCAAGCGCAAGTACATGAACCGGCCTTAAAGCGCCGTTCACACACTTGCAACCGAGTAGGACCGAGAGAGAGAATACCGGTTTTTAAGCCTCTTACGACAACTTAGGACCGGCAGCATTGCTGCGTAGCCAGCCGGTCGTGAACCGTCTCAAGAGGCTTAAAACCGGTCTTGTCTCTCTCGGTCGTAATCGAACGCAAAGGTGTGAACGGACCTTTGCAAAAAAAAAAACAAAAAAAAAACAGTTTGACAAAATAAAAATGTGCAAGTTGTTAATCCCCGCACTGCGCAAATGCAAATAGATCATCCAGATTTAATTAGTGCCGTGAATAATAATAAAAGAGCCAGGAATAAATGGATGATAAATTCGCAGACTTTGATAAAAGAAAGTACAAAGATAGAATTTAAAAGGTTAAAACAGCGCAAAAAAAAACGACGGACAGGGTAAAGGAGGACACAGACAGAGCGCTGTCTGTGTCCTCCTTTTTTGCGCTGTTTTAGTCTTTTAAGTATGTCATACCAACACGCCCAGGCTTCAACTTTTGCAACAAAGATAGAAATAGAAACAGAGGTATCGCTGGACTATGTATCGATGTTTATTTTTGCGACATCCTTATCAGCTCGATGTTATGTCTCTCAGTGTCCAGCGTGTGTCCAGTCAGTCCAAAAGCTCCGAACGATCTCCCGGGCGCTCGCGTTGGTAGCGCGAGCACCTCATCGCTTCGTCGCGTGGCTATCTTGTATAGCGCAATACGATACATCCCCCCCCCTTTTTTTTTTAATCACGTTAGTTAAAAAAACACAACAAAAAAAAAAAAGAAAACGCATTAAGGCACTTGATTAAAGTTACAGTCATAGTGTAGTCGCGTAGGGGGCGTTGTTTGCCGCTGGGATCTTCGTGGAGGAGGGTGCGAACGCCTGCTTAACGGCCCTAAAGCATCCTGATGGCCCGGTGATGCCACCGACGGTAAGTCTGTATGAGTTTCCTCGTCCGAGGTGTCATCTTGCGGTGTGTTCGGTCTGAAAGGCTCGCTTGTCGGTAACAGATGTTGCCTGTTCCTCCGAATAACCCTGCGGTCCTCGGTTAAAACTTGGTACGACCTCGGGCGTGTCTTGGCGACGACTTTTGCCTTCTTAGACCACCACCTCTTTTTGACTCTGACGACCTGGCCCTCTTCCAATGGCGGAAGTGGACCTCTGGAATGCTCGGTCTGGACGTGCTTCTGCACCTTCAAACCTGGCTGGTCACCAAAGTCTGGAAGACTTGACCTCAGCCTTCGTCCTTGCAGCAGCTCCCCTGGCGAACGTCCGTCTTCTAGTGGGGTTGATCTATAGCTCAGCAAACCGAGCCAAAAACCTTCTCGGGTTTCTTTTGTTTTCTTGACGATCCGCTTCACCACCTGCACGCCTTTCTCTGCTAAACCGTTTGACCGAGGAAACTCCGGGCTTGACGTTATGTGTCTGAAGTCATACTTGCGAGCAAATAAGGTGAACTCTCGACTTGAGAACTGGGGTCCATTGTCACTGCATACTTCGACTGGGATGCCGTATCTCGCAAATATGGCCGCCATCTTCTCGATGACTGTGCTTGACGACGTGTCGTTTAGTTCCTCCACTTCTGGAAAGTTGGAAAGAGCATCATATACGGATAAGTATGATTTTCCTCCATATTGGAACAGATCAACACCAACCCTGTACCACGGAAATTCCGGTGTCGGGCTCAAGATAAGGGGTTCTCTTGGCTGACTGTACGCGTAGTGTCTGCATATCCCACACTGTTTTATCAGAGATGTAACATCTGCGTTAATACCTGGCCAAAATACGAATCTACGTGCTCTCGCTTTGCACTTATTTAGGCCCATGTGGCCTTGGTGAATTCTCTTCAACATCTCGGGTCGCATGGCCTTGGGTACGACAACTTTTGTGCCTTTCAGCAGAATACCCTTCACCACTGACAGCTCGCCCTCAAAAGGCTTTAATTCTCCTTCTACTCTCGTGCCGTTGTTGACGCTTTGTATTACGGTGCGTAAATACGGGTCCTTAGCAGTTCCCTCGGCAATGCTCTTCATTGTGGTAGCGCTGACAAAGGCTGTTTCTACACTCACGGCGTGCACTTCGACCTCGTCCTCGCTAGTTGTGTCATCTCCTGACTTGTCATGCGTGGCCCTTGAGAGCATGTCGGGCAAAAGGAGCTGTTTCCCTGGCAGATATTCCATAACGAAGTCATATTTTAGCAACCGCAGAAAAAACCTTTGCAATCTGGGTGGCATCTCTCCAATCGCCTTCTGAGCGATTGCAATCAATGGCCGATGATCTGTTTCCAAAATTACCTTGCGGCCATAAACGAAGTAGTGAAACTTTTGACACCCAAAGGTTACTGCTAGAGCCTCCTTTTCAATTTGCGAGTAACGCTGCTCGGTTGAAGTTAACGTCCGCGATGCGTACGCCACGGGACGCCAGTTGTCGCCATGACGTTGTAAAAGCGATGATCCCAGGCCATTCATTGATGCATCCGACGTTACCTTCGTTTCTTTACGCGGATCAAACATTACAAGAAGTGGTTCTTTGCTTAGGCATTCGCATATTCCTTGCCATTTTTTTGTGTGGTTAGGCGTCCGTTCAAAGATAGCGTCATGCTTAATTAAGCTTCGCAACAGAGGCGTTCTCTCGGCCAACGAGGGAAGGTACTTGGAAAAATAATTGACTACACCCAGCAGCCTCTGAACGCCTAGTTTGTCGGATGGAATCGGCATCAGTTTCATAGACTTGATATGTTCCCGGTTTGGCTTTATTCCTTCCTGAGATATTGTGTCGCCCAAAAATTCAATTTCCGAGACTCCCGATCTTACACTTCTCTGGATTAAAAGTTAGTCCTGCTTTCTTGGCGGCTTCAAGCACTACCTTTTAGTCGTTGGTCGTGCTGAATCCTAGACGTTCCCCACACCAAGATATCATCAACGTACACGTGAAAACCGGGCAGAGAGCCAAAAATCTCGTTCAAAGTCTTTTGAAATACTTCTGATGCGGACGAGATTCCGAAAGGCAGTCTTAGAAACCTGTAGCCGTCCAAAAGGAGTAGCGAAGGTACAAATCCTCGATGTTTCTTCATCAAGAGGAATTTGGTGGAATCCAGCCTTCGCGTCAAGCCGGCTGAACACTTTCGCGCCTGATAATTCGGCTTCTATATTTTCGCGTCTAGGCATTTCGTAGTGCTCCTGCTTAATGCACGCGTTGATCCTTCTTGGATCCAAGCAAACTCTAAGTTTTCCGTCTTTCTTTTTGACAATCACGAGCGGACTTACCCAGTCCGTTGGCTCGTTGACTTTTGTTATGATGGCAGCCTGCTCCATTCTCTTCAGCTCGTCGCGCAGCTGTTCTCGTAAGGCCAGAGGAACGCGTCGAGCCGCGTGGACAGCTGGGGTTGCTCCGTCGCGTAGCACCATCTTGTATCGGCGTCGGACACACCCTGTGCCTTTAAATAGGTCTTTAAATTCCTCCAGCATTTGCTCAGAGCTGTTCGTTGTTACAGACGCCACGTTGCGGGCAACCAGCCCAAGACTTTCGCTTGCCTGGAGACCTAGTAGCGCCTGACGTCCTTTCTTTACGACGAAGAAACCGAGGCTGCAGCATCGGCCATCGAAGGTCACCTGCTGGTTGATGACACCCATGTGTTTGATCACACCTCCGCTGTAGGACCGCAAGATGGAACCGCTCTGGCGAAGAGGAGCCCTGGCCTTAATCTTCCTGTAGACTGAGTAGGGAAGGAGGTTCGCTTGGGATCCCGTATCAACTTTTAACACCACTTCTTCGCCGGCAATGACTGCCTTCACAGTCCAGTCTCGCTGGCTCCTGGGGCTGTCAACTTGTACGTCGAGAATTTCGAAGTCGTCGTCTTCGTCTTTCAATTCACCGACTTCCGACATTTTTTTTACAGCAGGCTGCGAAGTGGTTTCTCGCTTGACATGCCCTGCAGGTCTTCCCGTAGGCGGGACAGCTACGTGGCTTGTGCTCCCGGCCGCACCTGGAACACTTGAATTTCTTTTGTAGTTCTTTCGTTGCCGTCTTTATCTTCATGGAATTTACCTGTTCTTCTTTCCGCTCCCAGGCTTCATTTTGAAGGGCCGCTACTTCGGACGCTTTGCCCATTTGTTCGGCCTTCGCCAGCGTAAGTTGGTTGTCTCTCAGGAGCTTCACCCTCAGGTGGTCGTCGTTGATTCCGATAACAACTTGGTCGCGAATCATCGACTCTGTCAGCCCTCCGAAGTTACATGAACGTGCTCGTTTCTTCACGTCTCGAAGGAACTGCTCGAAGGTCTCTCCTTCTGCCTGGATCCTTTTCCGGAACATGTACCGCTCGTAAATTTCGTTCGTTTGAGCGTCCCAGTAACTGTCGAACTTGTTTACGACGGTCTCGTAGTTGTTGGCGCTTTCCCCTTCGGCGAACGTGAAATTATTCAAGACCTCGATGGCGTCTTCTCCCGCCAAGCTTAACAGTAGCGCAGTCTTCGCATCGTCCCTTAACGGCTTGCGGCTCCGTTACGGTCAAGTATAGCTCCAGCTTTTGCTTGAACAACTTCCAGTTCTGGCCTACGTCACCTGTCGTACGAAGTGGGTCGGGAGGTTTGAGTAGGTCCATCTCTCCAGGCTGGTGCTTCTTAAGCGCTTACTTGTGGCGATGTGTCGTGGGAGGGTCCGGCCACTTCTGACACCATGTATCGATGTTTATTTTTGCGACATCCTTATCAGTTCGATGTTATGCCCCGCAGTGCCCAGCGTGTGACCATTCAGTCCAAAAGCTCCGAACGATGTCCCGGGCGCTCGCGTTGGTAGCGCGAGCACTTCATCGCTTCGTCGCGTGGCTATCTTGTATAGCGCAATGCGATACAATGTTTACCGATAGGAGAAATTGCAGAGATCAGAGCCTTGTGTCGAAATGTAGTAGGTATGTCTGATATATAAATTGTAAGGTTGTACTGACGTTGCTTCGTCTGCTGGGGATGTTTCATAAAATTGTTAATTTTGCCCCTAGATGCGGCACTTGGTGTCAAACGATAAATAGGAATAACATCAGGTCATGTGCAAGCGAAATTGTGTGCGTTACTTAAGCAGACAAAAGCAAGGTTAAAAATGCCTTTAATTCTGATTTACTAGAACACTTTTAAAGAAAAATATAAACTCGATTTTGGTTATCATTAAACTCCAAACATTTTTGCAATTGAAGATCAGGGTGCAAAAAAAAAAAAAAAACAGAAACAAAAATATTTAACATTACGAATATGCAGAAACCGATAGGTTGAACCGTCCTTTATCCAGTGTGGAATTTGAATTCAAGGCTGGTTCCAAAATAAGCTGGAAAACATGTTTGCCCCCACAAAGTGAGCTAAAATATTAATTTGCATGTAGCAATTAGAAAGCGCAATGGGATGGCGGTGATCGATCAAATTTCTGATGGCCGTCACTTCTTTTTACCTTTATTTCTAAAATGAACAATCCCCAATACGTTCACTCCCGATGTAAAAAAAAAAAAAATCAATATAGAGTAAATTTTCCGCGCGGCGCCGCTCAGCTCTCGCCGGCTTTTCAGTGCGTTCAAAGTTTACAAGATCATGGTTCCTACAACTTGATCTAGGGCACGTTGTTAATCGGCCGTAGTTAAAACACAAGCTGCGAGGAAGTTGCAAAAAGAAAATATTATGCTACAAGAATACATCCTACAACAAGAAAATACATTGTCTCTGGTGCCAATCGGTTTTGCGTATTTGAAACAGCTGGATGCTCGCTGCCTCGCGTGCTTCACTGTTAAGCTTGCTGGGCTATGACTACACATGCGCTCCCGCCATCTGTCGTCGTAGAGGCTCGTCGAAAAAGCAGATACAGCCGCCTCTGCTGACTTGTCGAGCCCGGTATCTCGGTGCGCCGGCCAAAGCCCTCTCTCCCTTGGCCCAGCATGAATGCGCGACAGCGTGGGCAGCGCGATGCGTTCCCTCGAACACGAAGCGCCCACACCGCTAGGGGAGGATTTGGCGCATTAGGTGCGCCGTCTAACGCAATAGAGCGGATGACGTACATGGCTTGCACGTGACGTGAGTCCGCTCTTTTTTCTGGGTGCAAGAAGCGGCTCGTGACGTCAGCTGACCAAGTGACGTCAGTGCAAGCTTTGTATTGTGTTTTCCTAGTAGGTTATTTCAAAAGCATTGAGCATCTCCAAGCTTTGACGACAACGCACACATCCGGATGAGCAACCAATCGGCACAGTAGGTGTTCGCAATTAACTTGCAAACGTCATCTGAGGTTTGACTCGCTCACTCTCCTAAACCTAGGTTTTTCATCGCTTGCTGCCACCTTTTGCGCCACGTCTTGATAGCAGCTTCAGACAGAACTCTGAACGCGACTCGAACTTATGTGTTGGCGTCCGCCGTTGGATTTATCATGTTTGTTCCTTTCACCTCTCGCAGACACCAAGCTACGCCTTCAATTGCCAGATTGTAAAATCCACAACTGATATGCACCTTTGATTCAAACTTGAGTGCGATGCGTAAAACATCTAATTATTCAGAGAGTCAAAATTTACTCCTGCGCAGCTATGCACGAGGGTAATTTAGCTACTGCTGTACAGCTGGGAAGTGCAATTGTTTTCCCAATTTTTATATTGCAAAGGAATATTTTTTAGAGCTTTATATGGCAACCGTCAACGGGCCTTCGTTGCTCGTGTTGGTGTTGGTCGCAACGTCAGCAACAGAGCGAACCTGCTGGTTTGACGTCATGAACCCGACCACGAGATGCGAAGTTTCACTTGACATCTGACATGCTGTTTTGAGAGGTCATATTTTACTCGCTATATTTAACAGCGAAATATCCCCGCTTATTTCAGGCAAAACGGGCTGCTTAATAAGAACACTATCAAGGACAAGTCCACCTTGATTGCCTTTGATGAAATGCCTAAGTGGGGATTATAGAGTTATGTTTTTTTTTCATTTTACGCTGCAATGGCTATTTATCACGTTTTTATATTAACCTAATTATCATAGTTCAAACATATTCATTAAACTGCATTATTATTTTGTCTGTTTGCAACGTTACAGCGGAAAGACGCATAGAAAGGAAAAAGAATAATATTATGGGTGTGGCCCACTAACCCCTTTTATCACCTGTTTTCGAACATATTTTATGTTCACTCGTTTGAAATGTATGTGTGGTAATAATTATAATAATAACAACGCTAGCTTCAATTAAAATTTAAGTTTCTAAGTATGATAGAAACTAACAAAGAAATGCTGTCCAAGCAGCTTTAGAGGTATTTAGCCGTCTTAAAGGCACGCAGCAGTGGCGGAAAGCAAAATTAATACAAGGAATTACATTAAAACAAGGTACCTTTTTCATAAAAAAATATAAAAAACAAAAGAAATCTGGGACAGTTGATTGCATGCATTGAAAGAAGATAATTCCGAAGCTCACATATCTTACAAACTTCTACATGAATATTTTAAAGCACGAATGTGTTGAGTAATTTAATATGGTGTGTGGTTGACGTGTGTACTAACCAAGGCTTTGAGTGATGCGTAAAATGTTATTCAATCAATCAATCAATCAATCAATCAATCAATTTATTTGTGGTATGGAAAAGCTAGACAAAATACCGCCAGAGGCACAATTGACGTGGCCGGGGGCCGGTACTACTTACAAAAGGAAAGACACGCTAAATGATCGAATAGTAAATTTAAAAAAAATAGCAGAACTTGCACGCATTCAACTTCAAAAGTATTATACAAAGCAAACAATATATCCTATCTTACAGCTTTTCGTGTTCACGATGTATATAGTGTTATAAACAACAATTTATAACGTGGTATATTTTGCACTTCACATTGTCTAAAACCGAAAGTAAGTATTTCTAACATACAAGTTCAGCTTTTGACAAATAAACAATTTGAGTGTAATTTTTTTATACCATCCAACACAAACAGCGCAAAGTACAAACGAGGAAATAAAGAAGATGGAGCGAGGACCTTGTCCCGTCCTCTTCGTGTGCTAATTCATATTTCGCGCTATTTACGTTTAATACGCTTCACGAACGAGCCCACTTTAATGGGAAATTGTAGTAGACCGTTTTTCTCCGCTACGGTATCCCTGAAGAAAACGCCGCAGCTGCGCATGCGCGCCGCCAGCCTTATCTGCATAGTTCAAGGTCTTGTGGCGGATTACGGAGCGCTATCCGGGTGCTTAGCGGGCTGCGGAAGCGGTCTACTACAATTCCTCAATAGCTCTGTACAGTCGCTCCCAATTCCCGGTGTCAACGTGCAGATTCCCTTTCCTGTCCGAGTCCCTGGTGAGGGTGGAGGACAACCGGTTGGCCCTCTTCAAGTACGTGTTTCCGGTGCGGCTCAAGAGGCCCGAGACGCTCAGCTTCCTGGGCTACATTCAGCCGCTGGGAGCCATCAACCCCATCGCCGAGGTGCAGGCCCGCTGGGTCGTGCAGCTGCTGCTGGGAAACGTCCGGCTGCCCACCAAGGTTTGTGGGGGAGCCACTGCGCGAGAGAGGAACTAAATGACGGAGTATCGCCTTCATTGTCACTTCGCCGCCTACTCTTCGTTGACTGACAAGGGGTCATGTGCGCCAAATTTGACTACAACACTCGTAGGAAAGCGGCCTCGCTGAGAACTGGGTTCGGGGCTTTACGTAATCTTCGTTCTGCGCTCGCGAAGTGCAGATTATACACTAAAGTGTGACGAGCAGGAAGCTCCCTGAACCTTCGGATATTATGTTCCACTTGGAAATGCGCAATTGCGTTATTTTGATAACGCGAACGCTGCTTCAAAGCTGCCTCGTACAATCATACGACGCGACGATACATACTCAGAAAACAAAAATATTCTCTTACACACGTTGTCCCATATAATGCACCCCAAGTTCGACGTATGTACAGCGCACTGACGTTGAACCGACGGTACTAACACGAGCGGCTTGATAGCCGAGCGGTACAACGTATTAAATAGTTCATGTGCGTATTACTGAATAAATAAAAATCATCTGGGTTTTCTTGGCCTTACTGCAAAACCTTAGTGTTTTTGTTTCTTTAGTCTTTCATCCGGACTTCAGCTGTTTAATAAGTTATATCGCACCGTTATCAAGTCCCTCTTAAAGTTGGGGCCGTCAGTTCGACGTCAGCGCGCTGTAAGTCGAACTGAAGTTTTGGGGTGCAGCATATGGGACAAAAGGGTGTAACACTCCACCCTTTTTTTCTGAGAGTGTACTTGGAGTCAAAACATTGAGGCCGTTACGATACCCTGCTCCGCAAGCGCAGTGTATACAGGTACACTACAGCGCTACACTTCTTGGATAAGGAGGGCGTAGTCGTATTTTAAGCGTCACACACGAGGGGCCAGTGGTGCGGGGCACAAATTGGAAGCGAGAGCTGCGTCAACGTTAGGCTGGACTCGTGTTCGATCAAGGAGGAGAGGAGAAAGGTTTTTTAATAAAAACATGGAAATGTAAGCCGGACTTTGTTCTAGCACTGGTTACTACGCAGAAAGGGTTAGAGGGGAATAGAGACGTTGAGAGTACGATTAATGTCGCGCGCAAGCAAGAACATCACACACAAACAAACACACGCATCCACTCAAAGTTGATCTTGAACGTCAGTATCTTCGATATACTTTGGAAGTGCTTTAAAGACGATACGTTGTAGCCGCCAATTGTTTCATGAGACCCAAGATATGGGGTAGAGGGTCGTTGGTCGAGTTCTTAAAGCGTATTTTATGCCTTCTCGTTGAGTTTTGTATTTAATGCGTTTTCATAACAGATGTTCAACAACTTCCTTGCAGTTGCACATATCGCAACATGGGTTATCAGTCCGCCCTAGAAGAAAATTGTAACTTCTCGTTTAGGCTACTCCAAGTCGTAGTTTATATTATAAGGTTTCTTGATTTCTGAGAATGTCATCTGGTAAATGCGTAGTTAATTCTGGATGTACAAGATATATGCTGCTATTTCGATGTGCACGTGCTGGAAATAGCATAGTCATAGTTTATACTACTTCCTTTATGGGGAATTTTCTGTCAATTTGGGAAAACGGAACCTTTGTGAGCTTTCCCTGCTAATGTCTAGCTTTAGCTACCTCGTGAGCTTGTTCGTTTCCGCTGACCCTTATGTGGTCCAGAATCTATGGTAAAACTATTTGGTGTCCCATGCCAATCAGAGAGGAGGCGGACACAGGTCCCAGCCGAACATCGACGCAGCTTGCGGTTGGGGCTGCGAAAATTAATTTCACGATATTATTTCTGCCTATGTTGCTTTTCAAATGTTTTTTTTCTAGTGGACTGTTTACCGACATGTACATTAAAGACTCGCCTTGGATATAGTCTTAACGAAATAATATGCGGCGACAAACGTACAAAGTTTGCTCGGCAACAGGTTCATTTTTTGCGCGGTGCAACAGCCATTGTTCTAACGCCGCGCGCAGAGCAAACGTCTGGATGCAAAATTCGTCACATATCAGCAGCATATTCACTCTATGAACGCCAGCCTCCACTACGTGGTTGATGCCCATGTTTCTAGCAGAAATAAACGGAAATACTGGTGTACAATGCTTACATTACCATGCCAGCTAACACACGAAGCAATCAGAAAGCTCCGATACTAATTTTGTAGCGTAAATACAGAAATCAGCACGATGATGTACGCGCACCTGTCGAACACAGGGACCTTCGCGCGTTCTGATGCCAAAGGGTTTCAGTGAGCCTTTCAAGCTATGCTAGACAGGTTTTTGTGACTACAAGTACAAGCACGTTGGCGATTTCAGCATGGTCTCCAACCAGGGCGAAGTGCGAACAACACTTATGTGTGAAACTTGGCAAACTTGCAACAGAGATATTGAAATGGGTCAGCAGACTTATGCCTAAACATTAATGAGTCGTGCGAAGTGCTTCGCGTGACGCTTGAGCTTCATGAGTGGCAGAACATTGCTAGGAGACAAAGTCAGGGAAAGTCGCCGTACAAGTGCACGGTCAAGATGGCCTCTCAGCAGCCATCTTCTAGCCCTCCGGCACAGGCGCTGCCATCACATCATTCAGTGGAAAGCAGAGATGACCTGGACCTTTTTAACCACGTCGCAGCGGGCACTGTGGTAGACATGGACGTCAGCGCTACTAACCTGGAACATGCCCTGCCCGCGCTCGAGTTCCCTAGCACCTCAACACACACAGTGCCTGGCACCGGTCCCTTTACCACAGCCTCAGCTGCTAGCCCGCCTTCAGTTGCAAGCACTGACTGGAGCACCCATCTTGTGGCCGCAACCGATGACGCGGGAAATCCGTGGCTCTCGACGTCTCGTAAACGCCGACGTCAGGCACCTTCGGGGACAACTACCTCAGCCTTCGTCGCCTCCTACCAAAGAATTCGGCAGACCCCCTCCGCAGTCCCCCGTGGGGAACGACGTACCGTGATTCTGCGCCCACCGCATGGGATCAGCGTGGCGTCACTCCCACACTCGCCCATCCAAAAATGCGTTGTAGAAGCGGCAGGATCTTTGTCGCACCAATGCCGAATACGGACACAGACTCGGGCCAATCTTACCGCGGTCGACACCTGGGAACCGGAACTAATTCCCAAGTTACTGGAAATTACACAGATAAATTTTGGCACCAACAAGATGGTCCATTTCCGACCATACGAACCCATGCGCGAGGGATGGTGTCGTGGCGTCTTCCATGGAGCAGACCCATCAGACTCGCCCGAGGACCTCTTGGCAGAACTATCATGCCCCACGCACAAAATCCTGGCAGCCAGACACATGGATGGCGAAGGGAGGACAGTCATGATCACCGTTGATGGTTCCACACTTCCCAAGGAAGTGCTATATCGCCTCCACCTTAAAAAACTGTTCCCTTTTTAAGTGAGGGCCATCCTATGCACTCGCTGCCACCAACTAAGCCACCAGCATGATGTGTGTCCAGCAGCGCAGGCCGTTTGTGCCTGCGGAAGACCACCACACCGCCACGAGATAGATGGGTGTCACGAGCCCCATCAATGTGTGTTATGTGGAGGCTCTCACCTTGCAACTGTCGGTACCTGTCCTAAGGTGAAACAGGCTACAGCGCAACGCCGCACGCGGTGGGCCCCTCCGCCGCAGCGGAAAGCGCGACAACAATAGAGAAAGCTGCAAGCCAAGCCCCCTCCACCTCCCTTTGCCAAAGATCAGGGGTATTTAGAGACTATATGGCCGCCACTAAGACCAGTGACGCCAACAAAGCCGCCACACGAGACTACAACCCTCCCGCGCGCCCAAGCATGGTCGCGGCCACCAGTCTCACGGAGTGTTCAAGTCATGCCCAGACGCATCCCTCCGCCCAGACCACCACCGCCATCGTCAGAATCCATCGCGAGGGCAAGAGCTGACACTACACGTTCTCAACAACGTCCTCAGAGAACCCAAGGGGTGCAAACCACTCTTGCTGCAGACGACCAACCTGCAACGCGTATCGAGCTGTCACCCTCGCAATTTGTAACGCTAGCGACTGCGACCATCGAGAAACTCGACAACCTCACCACTCTTATTGCAACCTCCCTTCTCGTCACCCACAATGACGTCGTGCCCGACAACAGGCGGCAGCGCAGACGGCGCTGATTATGCGCTTACCGGTCGGCCGTCAGATCCTTTCGGCCCAGGATTAACAGTTCTGCAATGGAATTGCCTCTCCTACCGACAGCACGGTCCAGAACTCAAGAGACGGCTGGCCGCAAGCGCCCATCCCCCCGACATAATCCTACTACAAGAGGCCAGGGTGCCAGAGCCCAATATTGTAGGCTACCGGGCCTTCAGTACCCCTACCATCATCGTCGCCCAGAAGGGCCCACGTCGGAAAAGAGACGCACAGGGAAACATTTCTGTGCCCCAGGCACATGCCCATGTGCTACTAAAAAAATCGATCCCTGCTGCCCAGCTCGATACCTCGTGTTACTGTTCCGAGCAGCGCGAAGTGACGGCGGTATCGGCGCGCCTCCGATACAGGGACATCATAGTCGAGTCTGTATATTGGAGACCGCATAGTACCACCAACGACGAAGATGCAGAATGGCTCAAGATCCTGTGTACCCGCACTATTCACCCTTTGCCTGTGCTGATCGGAGGTGACTTTAATGCGCACCACACGTCGTGGGGGTCGAAATCAAACACCGTACGAGGCCGAAGCGTAGCAGACAACGCACTTGTGGCAGGCCTCGTGCTCGCCAATTCGCCTGACGCGGTAACCCGTCGGGCCGACAGTCAACAGCAAGATTCTACATCGCCAGACGTAACATGGTATTCTCCAAGCCTTAGGTGTTCATGGGCGGTGGTAGATGACACCTGGGGTAGCGATCATTTCCCAGTTATCATCGGTCTTGGCGGGAAATCTCGCGCTCTTGCTACACGCACCGTAAGCACAACCCGATGGGACGACTTTCGCGAGGTGCTCGCAGAACTACCGCCTCACGAACCGCTTTTCAATCGTATTATTCGAGCCAAAGCGATCGTGACGCGGTCAGTGAAGGTCAGCGCCGAAGCTCCGACTCCTGATCAGCACTTGCTGAATTTATGGGAATCAAGGATTAAGGCCCAACAATGCTACCTAGAGGGCGGCAAACTCCCGCCCGACCGCGCACGCTTTAACTGTGAATCGGCAGAAGCAAAACGCTATTCCCTCGAGCTCTCGCGGAAAGAGTGGCACGACCACTGCACGTCTTTCAACGGGCGCACATCACCGGCCAAGGTCTGGGCGACGATGCGTGGTATGACAAAGAACCAACGTCAACAAACAGCTGGAGAAGACATGGCCCTCCGGTTGGCAATCTCCAATGAAGAATTCGCGAGCAAAGCTGGCCCCGTATTTTTTCCACAGGAATGTCCAGCGAGTTATGACCCAGCCAAGGTTAGATTTTCATTCCCTCCACCTCAACAACCCATGGACCCAGGTATGGAGCGGCCCTTTACCATGGCAGAGCTGCAGGGCGCACTTTTCTCAATCACAAAGTTGCATGGTGCCCCGGGGCCCGACATGATTACTGTCCCGGCCCTTCGCAACCTTCCGGAGGCAGCGATGCAAGAACTTCTGGACATCTTCAACGAGTCCTGGGAGCTGGGTCAACTTCCCGCCATCTGGCGCCACGCCTCGGTTATACCAATCCCCAAACCAGGCCGAACCCCAAAACAGCTCACAGATATGCGACCCATCTCTCTGACGTCACATGTCGGGAAGCTTATGGAGAGGATGGCGCTGATGCGGTTGGAATGGCACATTGAAGCAAACAACGTCCTCCACCCGTGCCAGACTGGCTTCCGCCGGGGTCTCAGCACGCAGGACTCGCTGGCCCTCTTCGCTGAGGATCTTGCCGGCAAGCACCCGCGCTACGACATCAAGATTGCGGTCGCTATAGACGTGAAGAAGGCTTTTGATAGTGTTCCACATCCTACAGTGATGGCCGCCGCATCCGCGGCGGGCCTCACCGGCAAGCCTCTCCAGTATATCAGGGCGTTCCTCAACGGGCGCACCTACAGTGTCTCAGTAGGAAATGCACAAGCTCCTGCGGCTCCACTCGAGCTAGGAGTCCCACAAGGCGCGGTGCTTTCTCCGCTACTCTACAACCTAGTGATGGCGGATTTGAGCCACCGCGTCGACAAGATCCCAGGCATCCGCCACACCATTTATGCGGACGACGTCACAATCTGGACGACGGGTGGCCCAGTTGGCCCTCAAAATGATTCCGCCCAAGAAGCACTGGACATCGTCGCCAGATTTTTGATAGAACGTGGTCTAACTCCGTCACTTGATAAGACGCAGTACGCCGTGTTTGGAAACACCAACGCACGCCGAGAGGCGACCCCGTGCATCGAACTCAAGTTCGGGGGCACAGTCATCACCGCCACAAACGTGCTGCGTGTTCTTGGTGTCGACGTTTCCGCGCATGGCCCGCCTGTGACGTGGCTGAGCAAAAGCAAAGCCTCCGTAGTACATATGCTGCACCTTATCCGTCGCACCACAGCTAAGGACTGGGGCGCCGACACCCGCACATTACGCATACTTGTCAGGAGCCTCATCCAAGCCAAGATACTTTACGGGGCACAGCACGTAGGCATCACCAGGAAACAGCGTGAGGCCCTAGAGGTCCTTAATCGGCGTGCCATGCGTATCGTCACGGGCCTGCCGAACTTCACGCCGGTTGACACGCTGCAGGCCCATGCTGGACTCAACACCATTGGAGACCTGTTACACGAGGCATGCCTCGGGCAGCACATCCGCCTTTCACGGTCCAGACCGGGACGATCCATTCTCGGGTTGCTGGGCTTGCGACCCGTTGAGGGAGTTCCACCACCAGCCATACCCCCTCCACCTTGGAGTCTGCCATGCCTGACCTCCGGCAAGCCGACGCCATCCCATGCTGGAGGCGGCCATCCGGGCCGCCGACGATCCCAAGCTGCGGCGCACGAACGTGACGTCAACGCCGACGGCCCCGAAGTACGCAGATACTACTGTGACGCGGCCGCGGACCCCGAATCCGAATCTACTGCCGCAGCTGCCTGTTGCCTGTCCTTGGGATCGACCACTGGTGTCCGGCTTCCACCGGGGCTTGACTCGCTGGAGGCTGAGCTGCGGGCGATCCTGCTGGGAGCGGAACTGGCGCTCCGCGACACCGCCACCGGAGGGCTATCTCCCACCGAGATCCTCCTGCACACAGACTCTGCGGAAGCGGTCAAGGCATGCCTTTCTTCGGTCCCCCCTCGCTCTCCAACGGTCTGCTCCATCCGGGCGGCTGTAGCGGGACTCGAGTTGGTCCTGGGATCGGCCGCACACATCAGGGTCGTTTGGGTTCCGGGCCACGCGGGCATAGAGGGCAATGAAGCGGCGCACCGGCTGGCAAGGGCGTTCTTGTCTCTCCCCTCGGCCGGTCAGCCGCTTCTGCGACCCTTGGATGCACCATCTGGCTCCGACGCTAGCACTGGCCCTTCACCACCACAGCACCCGCGCACCGAAACCAAGCGGCGCCTGTCCACCCGGCTGCCTGAGTGCCCGACCTCCATCCCTAGGGGATACCCGCGGGCGGCCGAGGTCCGGCTACGCCGAATCACAACCGGCTGTGCATGGACACCGTATCGCCTGGCCCGCTTCGGGCTACGTTCGCCAGAACATGCAATATGCGACCGGTGTAGTTCGACCCCTACATCGCCACCTCAAGCCAATCAAACCGCCGTGCTAATCACCGATACTTCCATTAACACCCAGTCCTCAGCGCATCTCGCCACCCTGCGCCACCTGCTCTGGGAGTGCCCGGCAAGGCGAAAGGAGAGGCATATAGCACTCGCGCAACTCGGTCCACCACCACAAATGACGTTCGAGGCCTGGACGGCACCGACAGGCCCCACAGACGTCAAGAGGAGGGTCTTCAACTCACTCTTGGCTTACGTGAGGACGGCCGGTCTGGCCGGCCTTCTGTAAGCCCTCTCCCCCTCATCCCGCCCTCGCACCCCCTCTCCCATTCCTGCATCCTCATACCCTTCCCCTTCACGAAGTGGCATGAAACCGGTCGCGTCGTACCCCTTCTAAATATGAATAAAACGTATCCAACAACAACCCTACATTTAACGGTTTACGAACCAAACCTCCCTGAGGTATCGGTGAGAGGCTTTCGGTGGTAATAATCCGAAGTGCAAGATGGCCCGAGGAAAGCTAAGCAAACACAATTTATTTATTTATGATGCTCCCAAGCAGCTTAAAGTGCTGAATAGGGTCGCACGTAGACATAGTTCCTAACAATAAATAGAAAGGAAACATATATGGTCACTACATGTGCAATTATTGATCGTACACAATTTTAAACATTTCAAAGGGCATAAAAATTTATATCAGCGTTATTTGACTTATCATAAAAAGTTTCATATGAATCAAGGGCGCTTTAGATTGGAGGAGCATGGGTAAAAAAAGGTTATCTTTCTTTTTATGACTACCCAATGCACTTGGTTTAGGGGTAAACGGATTTGCACTTTGATGTGCAGTGTGCGAACGCCAAAATAATGTAGAAAGCAGTAGCATTTTAGCCCTTTTTGAGCTATTCCTTTTTTTCAATTCAATTCTTTATTTTTGGCCCTGAAGACAATGGCGCCCAATAAAAAAAAAAAAAAAAGCTGGCAAAGGCAGCTTGAGGGGATCTGGAGGCCGTTTGGAGTTTAGCAGGAGAACAAGCAGGACAACCTATCTATATACGAAGAAAGCGCTAATAAATTAAAACATTTTAATAAAAAAAACATATTCATCTATACACAACGTCTGACAGAATTATGATAAGTGAATCAATTATACTATATTATATATGTCAATATTATCAATACTCATATTATATATATATATTGTGAGGACAAGATCAGTAATTCCGGGGAGAAATTTATTGAGCGACCGCTCTCGGGAAAATCCAAGCACGGACGCCCCTGCTCGAGGCGGTCAGAGAAAGAGAAAGTGAATATAGAATAATTGGGAACGGCAGTGATGATGACCATAATAAAGATGAAGTGGGTGTTGTCCTCGAGCTCCCTCACACGTTCCCCCCTGGCGGTTGAGGTATGGCCTCCTGGCCATTTGGTTTTAGAGGTAGGGTGCGTCAGCGGGGAGTGAATGGTTTGAGCCGTCCAACATGAACAACTTCGTGGGCACGACGTCTGCGATCCGAGTGAAGCTGTCTTGGCTCGACGAGATAGTTTACCGGGGATGTCTGGGCCAGCATTCTGTAGGGGCCAATGTAGTGTGGGAGGAATTTTTCGCAACGGCCTGGTTGGCGTGTAGGCCACAAGACCATGACGAGGTCTCCTGGATGAAAGACGGTAGTTTTGTGTCTGCAATCGTAAGATTGTTTACGGTGCCGTTGATGTTCACTGGTTCGAAGTTGTGCAAGTTGACGTGTGTCTTCTGTACGTCGTAACTGGTCATTCAAGGCATTGCTGTGATGTGCTATGGGTGGAGGAGGGAATATAGTATCAAGAGTAGACGTAGGCTCTTTTTCATATGTAAGGTGAAAAGGGGAGTAGCCAGTCATTCTCTGCGTAGAGGTATTGTACGCGTATGTAACAAATGGTAATATAACATCCCAGTTCGTGTGTTCAGGAGAAACATACATAGAAATCATTGCTGCAAGGGTACGGTGAAAACGTTTTGTAAGTCCGCTTGTCTGTGGATGGTAAGATGAAGTGGTTTTGTGGGCAACATTGTATGCAGAGAGCACTTCTTCCAGCACATGAGAATGAAAGGCTCGGCCCTTGTCGCTAAGCAGAACACGAGGTGAACCGTGGCGAAGGAGCAGGTTTTGAATGAAAAAATTGGCTACTTCCGTTGCGTTGCCGGTGGTGATAGCAGCCGTTTCTGCGAAACGAGTGAGGTGGTCCACAGCAGTGACCACCCAACGGTTTCCATGAGCGGTAATAGGCAATGGTCCAAATAAGTCGATGCCTACTGTGTCGAAGGGTCGTGAAGGGCACGGTACTGGTTGTAATTTTCCAGAAGGCCGTGTGGTGCGATGTTTGTGCTGTTGACATAAAATGCATGATTTTATGTACTTGGCAATAGAAGAGTAAAGACTAGGCCAAAAGAAACGTTGCCGAATACGGGAATATGTTTTGAATAATCCGAAGTGTCCTGCGGTTGGATCATCATGCAGCGAGTGTAGTATCGCGGGACGTAATGAGCGTGGTATAACGAGCACCCAGCGATCACCATCGGGACTGTAATTCTGACGGTACAATATGTTGTTGTGAAGCCGGAAGTGACGTTGCTGGCGTCTGGAACGGCTGTTGGTGTGCTCTAACGTTCCGTTCATTTTATCAATAAGTTTTCGAATTTCCGGATCTCTGCGCTGTTCGTGCTGCATTGTGGTTACGTCAAGGTTAAAATCCGCGGGTGCGTTTGGCTCGATGTTAAGAAGAGGTTTAATAACGGGACAGCGAGATAGAGCGTCTGCATCGCTGTGTGTGCGGCCAAACTTGTAGGTTACGGAAAAGTCATATTCCTGAAGACGTAGGGTCCACCGACCAAGCCGACCGGATAAGTTCTTAACCGTGGCAAGCCAGCATAACGCATTATGATCTGTGACGACGTTAAAATGTCGGCCGTAGAGATAAGGCCGAAATTTGCCAATCGCCCACACGACAGCGAGGCATTCTTTTTCCGTGAAGGTGTAGTTGGATTCAGCTTTGCTTAGAGAGCGACTTGCATAGGCGATAGCGTGTTCGATGGCACCTGGCCCTCGTTGTAGGAGAACTGCCCCGATGCCGATGTCACTAGCGTCGGTATGCAGTATGGTTTCGGCGTCGTTGTTGAAATGTTGAAGAACCGGGTCCGATGTTAGAGCTTTCTTGAGGGTTTTAAAAGCGTCTTCACGAGCGGGTGTCCAAGAAAATGTGGTGTTGCTTTTCAGGAGATTATTAAGTGGACTAGCAATGCTGGCAAAACCGCGGATAAATCTTCGGAAGTACGAGGAGAGTCCCATGAAGCTGCGCAGTTCTTTCTGTTTTGTTGGCCATGGGAAATCTGACACGGCTGTGATCTTATCCGGGTCGGGACGTATACCGTCTTTGGAAACAAGGTGGCCTAATATCTTTATAGTTTTTGCGGCGAATGTGCACTTTTTTGTGTTTAACTGTAGGCCAGCGTTGGCGAGGCAAGAAAGTACTTGTGCGAGGCGCTGTAGATGATGATCAAAAGTATCAGAAAATATTATTATATCGTCTAGGTAGCATAAACACGTTTTACATTTAAGGCCTCGAAGAATTGTGCCGATCATGCGCTCAAAGGTGGCAGGCGCGTTGCACAAGCCGAAAGGCATTATATTAAATTCAAATAAACCATCGGGAGTAATAAATGCGGTCTTTTCCTTGTCATTTTCGTGCATGGGGACTTGCCAGTACCCTGATCGCAAATCTAAGGAAGAGAAGTATTCAGCACCTTGAAGAGAATTGAGAGCATCATCTATTCTAGGCAGTGGATATACATCCTTACGGGTAATGCTATTAAGGCCGCGGTAATCAACGCAAAAGCGAATTCCTCCGTCCTTCTTTTTAACGATAATCACGGTTGATGCATATGAACTAGAAGAAGGCCGAATAATTCCCTCGTCTAACACGTCATTGACATGTGTTTGAATTATAGATCGTTTAGATGGAGAGACGCGGTAGGGATGACGTCTTACAACGGTAGGACTTTCCAGTTGAATGCGATGTTGTGTGACATTTGTGCGACTGAGCTTAGGTGATACGGAATCGAAGCTTTCTTGGAATGTCCGAAGTAAAGATAGCAGCTCCTTTTTCTTTGTGGCATCAAGGTCGGAGCTTATGGTGTCTAACAGGGTGCTGTTACTCTTGCCTATTAGAGAAGGAAACTTCGTTTGAGTGACAGTAAGAGCCGAGAGTAATAGGTCACTCTGTGGAGCAGCGGTGACTAGTTTGGTACCCTGCGGTATCAAGAGTGACTCTTCGGATGTATTATCTACTTCAATCAGTGCTGTACCATTCAGAAAACGTATGATAGACCGAGCAAGTACTAAGCCTTTCGAAAGAAATGAGTTGGAAGGATTTACAATAACATCAGCAGTAATCGGCCGTGTTGATAATAATGCCACTATTTGGCTTGTGTGCGGGTGGATAATAGAATCATTCTGAACTTCAAAACTGATAGATTTGTGGTTGTCTGGTTCCGGAAGTTCGAGCTCACTTAGACATATTTCTGAGTTTTCACAGTCGATCACAGCCGAATTTTTGGAAAGAACGTCGCAACCGAGAATCATCTTATGCGAGCAACTAGGCAGTACAATAAACTGGATATGATAGAGAGTGTCCTGGATAAAAACTGGAGCTGTACAATAAGCTGATGGCTGTATTAATTCCACACTGGCCCCGCATAAGGGTGTTCCCGAGAAAGGAGTTCGGACCTTATGTAATGATCTACAAATATCTTCTTGAATGGCTGAAATTGCCGCTCCGGTATCCACCAATGCCAAAATATCCAACCCTTCAACGCAAACTTTGATTAAATTGAATCAGACTACAGGGGGAGTTGAATGAGGTTGAAATTGCGCAGCTCTCCCCCCAAGAACCGCGATTTTTAGTTTTCTGTCGTGTACTTGGGATAGGTCTGCTTAGAAGATATCATTGGTGAACGCCGTCGGGAAGAAGGGGAACGGTTGGTAAATGTCATTTGTCGGATTTGTCGGGGATTATCAGAGAAAGGACTCGCCGTACGGGGACGGTTGTATGTGTCAGACTAATAGGGCTCTCTGTCGTGATGGTAACGTGATGATTCATACCTCTCGTCATTTCGGCGTTTTCGGCAGTATCGAACAATATGTCCTCTATTGCCGCAGTAGTAGCACACGGGGGTAGAATTGGTCGGTCTCCAAGGTGGGAACGTCATGGCGTTTGTGGGTGCGTGAGTGAGTGGAGCCATTGTAGGTAAAGGGAGACATTGTGGCTGAGGCACCACCTGCGAAGGGGTCGGTAGTCGTGTTGCCATCTCAACGTATGTTGGTTGCTTTGGTTTCACACGTGGGCGTGCGGTGGAAGCAGCATAAGCTAGTTCTTCCTGGACGAGTGCGCGTAGGTCGGTTGAGAGGTCGACATGGTCTTTCGTGGCAGGTGTTTCGGGGTTCAGTTTTTTCATTTTCTCGCGAACAATTTCTCTGATCATTTGTCGTAGTTCTGATGTTGTCGGTAAATTTTTGTCAACCTGAGGTCGATGAGGTAATCGTACAGTGCGCATCTCATCCAGGTGTTGACATACGGATGTAATGTCTGATACTGACGTTGGGTTCTGGACTAGGAAGACATTAAAGGCAGTGTCCGCGATGCCCTTGAGGATGTGCCGTACGCGGTCTAACTCTCGCATGTCAGCGTCAGCTCTTCGGCAAAGCGTCAGGACGTCCTCGATGTAAGAGGTGTACGTCTCTTCATTTTGTTGTTGGCGATGTTGGAGCTTCTTCTTTGCGTTTTCTTTGCGACTTGTTGGAGTGCCGAAAATTTCGCGAATCTTGGTGGTAAAAGATGTCCAGTTAGGGATCTCGTCTTCGTGATTCAAAAACCACGTTTTGGCGACGTCTACGAGATAGAAGGCGACGTTTGCCAACTTGATGTTGTCATCCCATCGGTTGTAATTGCTTACTCGTTCGAAGCTGTCAATCCAGTCTTCTATGTCCTCGTCGCGAAGACCGGCGAAGGCTTTGGGGTCACGTTGCCGACTTCGGACAGTCCACGCAGCTGCTGGTGAAACTGGCATTGGCACGTTGTCAGGCATCGTGCTAGAAGACGTGGCATAGCATGCATATGCGTTGACGTCGAGGTCGTGGTAATTGTAGCAAGCGTCCGGTGTCGCAGCTCCAGATTGTAGCGATATGCCAGAGGTCGGGGGTGTCAGAATGAAGCACCTCCACCACGTTGTGAGGACAAGATGAGCATTTCCGGGGAGAGATTTATTGAGCGACCGCTCTCGGGAGAATCCAAGCACGGACGCCCCTGCTCGAGGCGGTCAGAGAAAGAGAAAGTGAATATAGAATAATTGGGAACGGCAGTGATGATGATCATAATAAAGATGAAGTGGGTGTTGTCCTTGAGCTCCCTCACAATATCAATTTTATTAGTAAGTAAATGGTTAAGTAATGAGGGTACACAATACGCGATTGACTGATAAGTATAATTAGTACAAGCTCGGGGTATGATACAGCTTTCCATAAGGCGTGTGCTGGGGATGAGGATGTTCAGAGAGCTTCGCCATCTCCTACAAAAACAAAATATGGTCAGAAGATAAAAAAAACAAAAACTATGCAGTAGTTCATACTCATACATCTCTTCAACAATAATGACCTTATATTGGGAAATTAGGGACTTTTGTATGAGCCATGTAGTACCCATTTGCAATGTAACGAGGATTTTTTAATAAGAAACTGAAGCTTTTTAACGCTCATTTCAGTAGTTTGTTTCCCACACATCATGACAGTAATTGATGAAAGACGGAAATAGTGAGTAGTAAATCTGTAATTTAACATTAACTGGGGAACACCGACAGTGGAATATGATTCCAACCACTTTGGACAGCTTCTTCACGAGATAATCAACACGGTCATTCCACAAACGATGGTCAGAAAAACTATTGCGAGCATTTTACTACTTTTTACTAATCCGATTGGTGTAGAACCAATCGTAATATTATTGTGAGTGGCAACAACCTTGTTTTTCGGCCGAAAAACAATAGATTTTGTTTTCTGGATATTGATTTGAAGGTCATTGTAGTTCGACTATGTCAGAAACTGGCTAAGGACGTTATTTACGCCGTTTATTCATTTTTCAGAACTTGTTTTAAGCAGGAAATAATCTTGTGTCGTCATTATATATTCTATATTTTATTTGAATATTGAAGTTGACTGTTTCAATATATATATTGTTGCGGTTAGCACAGATCTTCTTATCTTAGTCCTGCTCTATGGATCCCTCAGTCTATTCTCACCATTTCCCTCTGTTATTTCTGTCACGTCGTCTTCTTTCTTGCTTCCCGTCACACTCACCCCCCTCCCCTCCGGCAGAGTGTCCGTCTCGGACAGTGTCTAGGTATTCATGACGCGTCAAGTCCAAGGTGACTGCAATGAGCAGTGAGAACGTTATGTCTTCCTCGCCGTCGAAGTCTGGAGAGTTGTTCCAGGCGGTATGTAACAGGGCCAAGCTGCCTACTTATATTGAAAGGCACGCATTACCTTGGAAGAAGTGTTTCTGGGTGCTGTGGACACCTGAAGTGTCTCCAGAGAAGTGCCAGGTCACCTGGTTCTACCAGCGAAGCTGAACTGCTCGAATTAAAACGCTCTGCGATCTTTGATTGCTTGTGTTTAGAATAGCGAGGCAGGCTCGTTCCCGTGCATCACATAGTCGGCTCAAGAAATTGTTGCTGTACGTTTAGGCTCGGCGAGACCACGCGGCGGCTTTTGGGACTCTTCTGGTAGCTTTGGATGTCGTCTATAAACCAGCTGAAAAGGGGATTCACCAGTTGTTTCTGGACGGAACGTGTTCAATGCGAAGGCCGCCGTTCCGATGTAGTAATCCCAGTTTTTGTGTGACGTGCTCACCAAGGCAGCCAGAATATCCCCTAGGGTGCCGTTGGTCCTCTCTACGAGACCGTTTGTCTGCGGGTGGTATGGTGACGCAGTGGTGTGTTGGATCCCGTACTCACGTAGAGCGGCGTCGAAAGTTCGTGACGTGAAAGAAGTTCTTTTGCATGAGATTGTTGGGCGTGGAGGTTCATCCGCAACACAAAGTGACGGTTCAAAAAGGCGGCTAGGTGCGTTGATGAGGTGTCCGGAGCAGCCTCAACTTTTACCCATTTTGTAAGGTAGTCCGTCAATACGATGATATACTTGTTGCATCCTGTGATTTTGAAAATTGTCCGATGTGGTCTCGTCCTACCAGATTAAATCAAGTAGGGGGTGGAAGTATCTGTAAAAGTTCTGTTGTCGCTGGATTTGATAGAGGTTTCCAAAGTTGGCACGTTGTGCATAGCACGACGTACTTCCGTACATCAATTCTAAGTCGGGGCCACCAGAATCTCTCTCTAACCTCGACTAACGTCCTGTGCTGACTCAGATGACCTGCAGCAGGCGCGTCATGCCACATCTCCAGTATCCGATGTCGTTCCCTCTGAGGAGCAACCAGCAGATAATGATTTAAAAGGCAAGATCGATGGCAAAGTTATCCATCTATCATGTTGTAGTGCTTTCGTAAGCGGTGAATGCACCTTTCAGAAAGTGATGGTGACCCATTGATATTTTCCGTGAGTAGGCGGCGTAAATGAGATGTTTCAAGATCACCCGATCGGGGTCTTTGCAGGTCTAGCAGTGCAAGAAGGGGAGAGACTGGGGCGTCATTCGTTGGGTTTCTTGATAGAAAATCAGCGTTTTGAGGCTGCTTGCCTCTTCGATGGATAATGGCAAAATTGTATTTCTGCAGTTTCTGGGCCCATCGTGTTAGTTTTGGTGTAATGTCACTTTTGGATTGAACCCAGCGCAGAGCAGAATTTTTCGTTACCTCTGTGAAACACTACCCGTATACTTTCTACGGACGGAACTTATCAAGTGCACAATCAATAGCAAGGCATTCAAATTCCGAGGAGTGATAACGAATTTCAGGTTGACTAAGCTTGTGGCTGGCATAGGTGACAGCTCGTTCCACCCCAGATTGATTCTTCTTCTGAAGAACAGCGCCGAGTCCTTCACCACTTGCGTCCGTATGAATGAACGTTGGAGCGGTTTTTGAAAAATGGACATGGGTGGGTGGTTCGAGGAACGCCTTTTTAGGTCAGCGAAAGACGCGGCATCCTTCTTAGTCCACCGCCACTTAGCGTCTAATTTCAGAAAAGCGTTCATTGGGCCAGCTCTTTTGGAAAAGTTTAGAATAAATCGACAAAATATGCAGCAGAACCAAGGAAGCGTTTTAGTTGTTTTGCAGTGGTAGGCTCTGAAATGCTGGCGATCGCTGCCAACTTATCTGGGTCCAGCATAATTTCTTCCTTGTTTACGACGTAGCCTAGGTTGGTAACTTAGTCGCAGCCGATCAAGCATTTTGTTGGCTTTAGGCCTAACTAAGCTTAGCCAGGGCATTGCATGTCCACAAGACGTAAGCAAACTTCGTGTTGCTCAAAGGTTGCAGCAAAAAAGGTGACATCGTCCAGACAAACTAAAGCCATGCTCCACTTCAGGCGGCCGAGGAAGCGATCAATAGAGCGGTGAAAAGTTGCCGGTGCATTGCATAATTTGAAGGGTAATTGGTTGAATTGAAATAAACCATCGGTGTAACACATGCAGCTTTTTTGGTGTCCTTCGGGTCCAGCTACACTTGCCAGAATCCGGTCATTAAGTCCAGGGAGGTCGTAAAGTAGCTTCAACAATGAAGGCAGTCGAGACCATCATCTAGCCGTGGCAGTGGGTAAACGTCAAGCCTCGCGATGCTATTCAGTTTGCAATAATCTACGCAAAACTTGGTGGAACCTGCTATTCAGTTTGCGATAATCTACGCAAAACTTGGTGGAACCATTCTTATTCTTAACAAAGACTAGTGACGACCAAGGGCTCTGTGAATGTTTGATTATACCTTTTTTTAGCATATCATTCACCTGGCTGCTGATGGGATAGCGTTCAGCCATTGAAACGCGCCATGGGTGCTGATGTAAGGCAGCGTGGCCACTCGTTTTTATGGTGTGCTGCACCAGAGGCGTGTATCTAACTTCGTCGGCTGTAGTTGCGATACATTGTCGAAATTTCACGAGTAAGGCCTTTATCCTCGTCTTTTGTTTCTCCGTCAGATTTCGCCAAAAATTAAACTCATGTCATTGTTGGTCGGTGAAGTTGAAATCCTCGTAGATTGAAGTCGGTGATGCAGACGATGTGCGAATGACCGCAAGTGTGGAATGGAGCCTACCCTACTGAAAAAACCCGTATACTTTTTGTACGGGTCCTACCCGTTTGGGTCATATGGTGTTATGGACATACAGGTCCCGTGTTCACACAGGTCGACCCGACCGTAGACACGGGTACTACACAGGTCGACCCGACTGAAGACACTGGTACTACACAGGTCGACCCGACCGTAGACACAGGTCAACCCGACCGTAGACACTGGTACTACACAGGTCGACCCGACCGTAAGCACGGGTCGACCCGACCGTAGACACGGGTCGACCCGACCGTAGACACAGGTCGACCCGACCATACACACAGGTCGACCCGACCGTAGACACGGGTTGACCTGACTGTAGATACGGGTCAACCCGACCGTAGACACGGGTCAACCCGACCGTAGACACGGGTCGACCCGACCTACGACACAGGTCGACCCGACCGTAGACACGGGTTGACCTGACTGTAGACACGGGTCAACCAGACTATAGACGCTGGTCGACCTACGTAAACCCGCAGATACAGGTGCCACGCAATTCCTGTTCACAAAAGGTTAGCATCCCGAGACAGTACCACCTAGATAGGCAAAGCCTCCAGACCACTTTCATACCATCATCACAGCGAGATCGATCGCACAGTGAGATTGGGCACGAGTGCTGTGGCAGTGTTTGGCTTACACTTGTGTTCAATCAGCGCGTCGAAGGTGGGACTCAGGCCCAGTCACCGTGTCAGCATAATCCGACTGTGATGCCATTTCATTAAGGAAGAGGAGGTGATGCAGACACTTTATTATCTAGGCGGTGTGGCCCCAGGCTCCCACTGAAATTAACTATTGACACAGCACCTAGAAAGAGCATGCAAAAAAAGCACTCTAGAAAGAATGACTCTAAAGCAGGTGAGTTGACATATATATTGAATTCTTTAAATCGAAGGTAAAGGTTAAGTTCTACCTTAGAACTCAAGTTTTTGTTGATATCGTGAAGCTGCTCGCCAATGTATCTGTTCATGAGGAACCTCCGCTTCTTCGGTGACTGACCCGAGGATGTCCGCGTGATGTACAGCTGGAAGGCATCTGAAAATGAGTATGACAAGGCAATAAGTTGTATGTACCGGGTTCAACCACCCCAATAGTTACGACATGTTAAGTATTTGAACTACTGCAGAACCAAGCATATTTTTTGGGGGGAAACACTGCTAAAAAGATGTAGTTGCAGGAAAACGTAACAACCAATATACTAGTTGTTTTTTTTTGTTGTTTTTTTCGAGGGGGGGGGGGGGCTATAGGTGGCACATCAAACAAATCTCAACAATTTATTTCAGATGGATATTCGTGGCTGCAGAGAAGTATCATATTTATATCCATGCAGATTGAATGTTTATTTCTTGGAAGTATTAAAAAAGAAGTAGTCAATATACAAGATGTTTCTAAGCGTGACAGGATCGAAATTAAGAGAAAAAGACAGGATACAGAAATAAACAACAAATTTCTTCAAATTAGCTTTATCGATTGTGGCAGACATCACAGGAAAAGTGTAAAGTAATAATTAGTACAGTAAATACTTCAAATCTATTAATTGACTTCTTTACCCTAGCTGGCACATTTAAATTAGAGATACCTTTCCCATCCTCAAAATTGGCTTATCAGTTGTTAAGATTAGAAAAACAAAATAAAAATAAAAAAATGACAAAGATGATTAGCTGGCCAAATAGAGGCATCGAAGCCATATCTGGTACCCAGTGTAACCTTCTAAGCAGCAGATAGTAGTGTCTGCGTTTGAATGTGTGCCATACCCTATTGACACAGGCTGTTTTAACCTTCCTTAGGCAAACGGCAGTTAGCGGCCGCTAACTGTGGTACGACCGAACTGAATTGAGATGGTGTTACATGGCCATTTTGCTTTCAGTTGAAGGGTTGAAGCCAAAACAAAACCAACTGCAATGTCCCGCGTTCAGATCAACGACACATTTTTTATATCTATTATAATTGTTTAAAATGAATAATCAGACTCCTTATTTTACTTGTGGTGCATAACAAGACCCCTAAAATAAATACAAACATGGGCGACATGAGGGAAGCCGCACTGCCATCGACCAGAAACAATGGCAGTGCCCGACAATCGCGACGCGAGAGCCGAGTGCGCTGTGATTAGGCCACCCGCGCTCGCTCCGTTGACTTGCACTGTAGCGTATGCCTTCGAGTGCCGCTTACTTGACCAAGATACAGCACGCCGCTTTGTCGCCGTGACGCTTTGTCGCCCACACTTGCCTGTTGTCATATAGGATGAGCACTATACCGGCAGGCCGTGCGTCACTGCTGTGTAATGCCTGTTAAAGCATTCCCCAGCTAAATTCCTCATTCAGAATGGATCGGCAGAAATGCCGGTTCTGGGGGCGTGTTGTTGAATGCTCCAGAAAGGCCTAATCGTGCAGCTGTTTGCAGAAGAAAGTTAAATTCACTCAAGTAAAAAGCAAATTGGTAAATAAGAATTTAATTTGTCCCTTCACTGGCAAACATGCAGAGGCAAATTATCTAGAAATGTGGCCTTCACAAGTGTATATAGACTTTGGGTTGCATGGTGCACCCATCGTGACAGGGATTGGAACGGCGTAACGAGCACAGGAGTAAATGTGTCTCGGCCCCAGCATGCGCAAGTGTTTGCCCAGTGGTACGACAAACAGCACTAATGGTCCCGAGCACAAGGTGTCATGGCGTTTCAGCTGATATTTGCCGTAATAGAACCCGATATTCCTCTGCAACCACTGCCCATTGTGGCTCGGTGGAGAAAATTAATAAGTGCAGCAGTAAACAAAGCTACGTCTGTGACGACAGCCAAAGCGATCTTCACTACACGGAGGTCAAAAAAGACTAACTAAATTTCTGTATGTTGAAAACAAGCATGACGATGTTGGAAACAAGTGAAAATTATTTAACTGAGTTACTAAAGGTTGTTGAATATGTACAAACATCTCCTTACTCTTTAATAATTAGAGCGATTCCTTGTCGATGTTTAAGTATTGTAACACACTGTGCAGATGTCCGTGATTGCGACATTCTTCCGTCAGGCCTGTCATCATCATAAGGAATGATGCCTTTCTTCACATGCAAGCAACCTTTATGCATATACTTCATTTTGCATTTACTGAATAAAGAGACCAAGCACTCAAAGTGGTCAACATGTAGTCATATTGATGGCTGCAAATAAATGGCAGAGTTTGGCATGTTGGGAGCAAAGAGAAAACTTACTGCCCATGGCTGCCAGCTTGTCAGGAGCCAGTGCCCTCTTCGGAGCTGCTCGCTTCAGCCGCCTGCAGGGCTGCCCCGTCACGCTCCGGCGCTGCAGGTTTACAGCACCGAAAACCGCCTTGGTCGCACCTTTGCAGAAGATTGAATCTTGAGCTGCATAAAAAATAAAGAAGATTTAATGCTACAAATATATTTTTCGGGCAGTTGGACCATCATAGATGGGTGAGTAAAAATTTCAATAAGAAGTCCCCAGCGAAAAGAACGGTAGGAATCTTATCACGGTAACATTCAAACTGGATTATCAAACCAGGAATCTTACTGTAGACTATGCATACCATGGAGGCTTGCCAAAATTAAAGATAGTCTCCTTATTAGCCTACTGTAAAATACCGGGCAAGCACCCACTCAAAATTTAAAGATGATCGCGAAAAAATAGGGGATGGGCGCTTGTCTGGTCATCAATTTTACATATAAATGTACTGCACGTATTTCCTCAGATCTTACAAATTTGGGTGTGGGCGCTTAATGTGGAAAGGGCGGATGCACGGTATTCTACGGTAATGATTATTTTCTGGATACAGGATTGTAGATTCTGAGTGACATAAAAAATCCACATTTTCTTAAAGGGCAACTCCGGCCAAAACTCAAAATGAACTAAATTACTGGTATCGCTGTAGAGACACAAAATACGACCCCAGCTAAAATATTACGTTCGTGGGACGCCGCATTCTCAACTAATGCTGATAATAAAAATGCGACCCGCCACGAGCCGCTGCTCCTAAAGGGGCGGCCAGCGGGTTGCCGATCGCTAAAGCAACACTGGGCCGTGACGCCAGTATCATTCTTTTTTTTCCTCCAGTCCGGGCGTTGCGCGGAGTGCGCTTCTTTGAGCCGCTACCACCGCTACTTCGGCTTGTGATTGGCGTGTTTAGCCGTTGCTTTTATCTGTAGCCAGTGTAGCTTCGGTATAGTCTTTTGTTTATTTGCTTGTGAGGACTCCAAGACTCGTTTTAGCGAGCAACTCGGTACGCCCAAGACTGCCCAGCTGTTCCTCGAAAGATGCCGAGTGCAACGTGTAGCGCTGTGGGCTGCTCAAACAACCCGCTGCGCAACATGGAGGTGCTTTTTCACAAGTTTCCAATGGACCGGAAATTGGAGAAGGTGTGGGTGAACGCTGTTCGACGAGTGGACTTTGGACTTCGGCTTTTACGCGCCCGAGAAAAAAAGAACGAAAAAACCAGACGTGTACAGCCCAGCACACGTCTGTTCGGGCGCCGCGGCCCGCGCCGGAGAGCCTCAAAGCTTCGTCTCTGGGACTGACCCGCAGCGCGAAAGCGAGAGGGCCTCCAGTGCTGTTTATCCCTGGCAGCGCGGCGTAGAGCAACCCCGCTCCATCCACGGAGCCCCGATGACAATTTAGGCCTAGCGACGAGTGTGGAAGACCGCACACACGGCGACAGCCGCCGAGAACGGCCCCGAACGAGTTCACTCGTTTTCCAGTTGCTAGCTTTTGGGTATACAAGCGACGAGTACGGCATGCGCACTGCACGACGGCGGCCGCCGAGTACGGCACCGTACGAGTTCACGGGTTTTCCAGTCGCTAGCTTTTGGGTATACGCACCAACTCTTGCTACATATGCTGGATAACTACCACGTATACAGAATTAAAACAAAATCAGCTTACCTCCTATCTTTAGACGGCTAGCACAACAGAGGTAGGTGCCGCTCGGCCTGCGTACTCATTCAACGAGAACGATCCTGACGTCACGTTCACATAGCGGCTGATTTCCAGTGATGCCGGGATCAAGCGGCTAGTTTCGGTTTTGTTGGCCGCGCCCCAGACAAAACATTGAGGCATGGATATCTTTAAAACTACGCACAATAATGAGAAAAAAATTACACCTTGCAATTCAGGGACGCTGACTGCACTAAAAACATCATAATCCCATAATCGAAAGTGTGGACCGGAGTTGCCCTTTAACCAGTTGCAGTCATGCGGTGGACACTGTCCAAGAATATCAAATGCATTATGTGCAGGCCTTCATTTTCGAATAAAAGCCCCAATATTTTCACGAATGACAAATGATGAGGCGGCAAATAACCGAGGAACTAAACGTCTAACGGGGCGAACTTGTGCTCAAAACGAAATAGAAGAAGCTTAGCGTCGCAGGCGTCTATGTCGGTGAAACAGCACGATCAAACGCTGGGGTGAGATTAACTCAGGCTCGCCACGCGGAGCCTCTTATGTAGACGCATGGGCTTCTGGAACAATCGGCGTAGAACATTCTAACCTTAAATAAGCAACAGGGTTCTCAAATTTACCAGAATGCGACATTACAAAAACAACAAAAAGGTGTATCAGCGGCCAGGCATCAAACCTCGGTTTTTCGTGTGGGAGGCAAGCATGGTAACCGTTAGGTCACGGGAGCACTGCCTACTAGGCCATCTGCGCGCGCAGCATTATTTTTCACTTCTCAAAACCCGAATCTGTTTTATGCAACTCAGGTTAATCCCAATTTTCTTCTGAAAGCCCGCCTGCCTAAAAAAGAATGGTGCGGCAAACACCAGATGGCTAACCCCGCCTAACCCCATGATGTGTTTGTGTTAGTTTCGTAAGTGACGTTAAAGTGCCAGCGCGCGAGGCCTGTGCAGCCCTTGGAAGCAAATGGTAGTGTAGCCTTGAAATGAGAGGCACTTGGAAGTGAGTGGCAGCACAGCACTCACTTGTGGCGTGCGCCTCTCGCGTTCACACAATTCAGGCTGAACCGCATGCAAGTGATTTAGCGAGCGACGAGACGAGCGATGAAGATCTCTCACTGTCGCTCGTTACGCCGCTTGGTTTTTGGATTTCTAGAAAACGTCGTTCATCGCCTTGAACGCTTGCTCCCGTTGCTTTTATGAGGTTTGCCTCGTTGCGCGGATGACCGAGTGATAACGAAAAGGGTCGCCATCACTTGTCTCGTCGCTCGCTTTATGGTTGTTGGAGCTTGCGAAAATGTGAAGCGTGAATTTTATCTGTCCTTGCCGACTCTAAGACTGCTGGGAGAACTTTCGGTTCCAGTGAAATACGACCACATGATTTCTCATGTTTGCTTAGGAACTGAGGAGGAAGTAGTTGGAAAATCAGTTCATGGTCTCTTCAAGAAAGTTGTTCGAAACACCTTGTTTTCTGTTTTCTTTCAAACTACTCAATGGCGTTTTTTTCCCCCTACCTTTACAATAAAGTACTGCCAGAGGGCTAAACAAATAAGCGCAACATATACAGCATTTTGTATAAAAATTCCGTGTCCCAGTCGAAAATAATTTTTTATACTCTATGCAAGCAACACATCAATACAGACCCCACTTATAAAGGCGCACGGCATGCAATATTTCGAGTAGTTTCCGGGGACGAAAATCGAACTTGAATCGGAACACCCGCAGCGGAAGCAACGGGGTTGCAAATAATAACGCTAGCACGTAACGGGTACCTAGCAGTCACAGGTTCCGCAAAACACACCGCCACCCGATTTGTAGAACTCAAGCCTTGTCCACCGATCCACGAGATTAAGCTCCCCGATACACTTACCAAGTCCGCCTTCCCCCTTCCCGCGCCTTCGTGGGACGCTTGCCTCTGGGCGCGTTCCTGCAATCCGACCGCTCGCTCAGTGACAGTGCGCGTTCCGGACTTTCGCTTGGCAAAGCTC
>JABSTQ010006702.1:0-24685 GCA_013358835.2 Ixodes persulcatus
TACTTGGACCGCTTCTTTTTATATTATTTTTCAGCGACATGGGAAATGACTTTGACTCCGTGGTAACTTTAAAGCACTTTGCGGATGACACTGTGATTTACTCCAATATCAGTTCCAATGAAGACCAACTAAATTTGGACAAGCACTTGCGAAAGATAATGAAATGGTGTGCTGACTGGCAGATGGAACTGAACATAAGTAAGACGGTCTACATGAATGTAACGCGCAAAAAACAACACTTACAATTTAACTACAGTATTAATGGTCTTCCGCTTGTTAAAGTTAACGAATATAAATACCTTGGAGTGCATTTAAGAACTGACTTCAGCTGGAACTCCCATATTGACTATGTATGTAAGAAAGCCTTTCAAAAACTATGGATGCTTAAAACAAAGTTGGAGTTCGCTAGTTCCGGTGTCAAATTAATCGCCTTTAAGTGTCTAATTTTGCCAACTCTGGAATACGCTAGTCCGGTTTGGGAGCCATTCACAAATCAAAATATTTATAAATTGGAAAGAATTCAAAATAAGGCTGCTAGATTTATCTTTAATTGCTACCGGTCGACTGAGTCGGTCACAAAACTAAAGGAGCAAGCAGGCCTGCCTAGCATAAAGACCAGATTAGAAACGAATAGAATGAAACTTTTTTTTTCAGATATTTCATGGTCATTCGATGTTGGATACCCGAAAATACGTCGTGATGTCTCCTCCGGTGTACCACAGAATAAAACATAACTTAAATATCCAATCCTATCAATACTCTACGGATCGTTTTAAGCACTCCTTTTTTGTTCGATGTATTGATTTCTGGAATAAGCTGCCTGAATGCATAGTCAACTCTCAAAGTGTGTCAACTTTTGTGAGGGAAATTGAAATGTTTCTTTCTTCCCATGTCACCAAGGGATGTGACTGAATTATTGAATTCTTTGTGTGTCCTTGGTATGTTTTTGAAAATATGTACCACTCCTGCCTTGGCCTCACGGCTGGCAGAATGAATATATAAAGAATAAATAAAATCTACCAGAGCGTCAGAGCCGACACACCTCCGACAACAATATTAATCTCGAACACACTCGCGAAGAACGCACAAAAACCTCAAAAACTAACAATAGCCTCCGGTAAGACAGAGACGGCAACCAATCCTGCCCCGTTCGCGAGGTGCGACCCAAAATAGCTACAGAAAAAAACACGCTGCCAACCGTAGCAATTACTCAAGACGAGTACTCATGCACTCGGCGTTCGCGACACCCGAGCTACAAACTCCCTAAAGGCAAGCTACGCAGCACGCCATCATTAGAAGGTATAATCAGCTTACTGAGAGGCTGTTGTTCCGTGGTACCGGCCACTAATACCAGTACAACTGGAGCAGTATCTAGATCGTGCGAACAGCAGATCTAACCGGACAGCCTCCTTACACGACCATGTCTGTAACGTCCGGGCATGTAACCAGACGTCACCGCTTTGCTGCTCGGAGGTGGCTTCCCAACAGGAGCGAAGAGCGCGTAACGGGGTCCGCACCAAACCCCGCACGGGCTCGACAACCGCGACAAGCGCATCGACGCACGTTGGAGTTCTCCCCCGGCCAAACCCCGACACCGCATAACTAAAAAGTCTTCCAGCTGATGTCAAGGCCGGCCGGGATCGAGCAATAAAAGTACGTCATCAGCGCGTCTCGCGACTATGACGTTCTCGATCCGAGCAACGTGCCCTCATACAAACGCAGTAGGGTACACACAAAGCTCGCCCCCAAACCAAGTCAACACGCCGCATAACCGAAAAGTCTTCTTGCGACTGTAAACTTCGGACAGGCAGGGTTCGAACAATGTAAGTATCCCACACACGCACCTTTCAACTTCCGCGCAACGAGCGCGACACCGAAATGCCAAATAATCTAACCGGCCGGTCTTGGAAATGGACGAGCTAATGAACTATATTTGACCTGCATAAACAGTTTCCGCAGCGTCGAAGTGTCTGCCGCATTTACCGCCGCATTCCAACACCCGCTACCCATTCGTGCAAAGGCTGCAGTTTGTACAGCGACGGGCTGACCCAACGCACAACAGTTATAGGCCGCCGATGGCCATGCCGCTGCCATTATTTCTAGGCTTCCCGGGCACGTACCCGCCGACGTGAACCGTACGTTTTTCCGGGCCAACCGCGCATCTGTACAGGATAAAACTATGGACAACTCGCCACATCATCGCAAAACCGTCCACTCCCCTCGTGCAGCTTTTCATTACACAAGCACAGCTCTTTCCCCACCTAGCTGTCTTTTCTCCCCTAAATTTATAATTTATCTCTAATTCAGGTCTCCGCACGACCAATTACGCTGTCTACACCCACGCATCTCTACGAGAACCCAAGCACGGCCGAAAACCGTACTGATACCCGGCGGCAGCGCAAACCGCGCGCTAGCCCCTCCCTCCTCCGTAGACGGAGAAAACGAAATGAAAGAGTAACGCTCGCCTCAAGGCTCAGCCCTCGATATGGCGGTGTGAGGATCCGGAACCAACTGTGCTCACAATTAAACGGAATCGACATCACGACTCTACAACCAGATACGCACGAGTCATGCCCATCGCGTCAAACTGGACTCCACGGAGGATTACACACACACAGCCACTCATAAAGTGAAAACGGAAACTCTGTGGTTTTCTGGATTCCGATGTCTGCGCACGAGACATCGCGTATCCGGCACAATTAAGGGGGCTAAGCCCACAAATATAGCCTGTGGCCACTGGGTACTCATTTAAAGCGATCTTGGCCGGAACCACAAGAGCGCGTACCGTACCTTAAAACGCTGTCAAATAAGGAAGCTCAAAACTGCGCTGACAGCTCAAGCAAGGCCAACTGGGAGCTAGCATACGGTCAAACTGGGATGCTAGGCTCCTCCCGGACAAAATGCAATGCGGGAATAATTTCCAAACACAGTCCATTCATGCAACCGCCATCCGCAATGGGAGCGTTCTCCACCCAGAGCGATGCCTCTCTAAAGGCTGAACTCCATGGAGCGAATTATGCGACGAATAACTGACGAACGCCGCCCAACGGCACGCTCGCTTTGCGCGCGACATAGCAGCCACTGTGGTGATTCAACGCGCAGAGCAAAAGCCGCCGGGCAAAATTCGGCGATTTTTCCCAGCATATCCGTTCCATGGAGTTCAGCCTTAACGCGTCCGATCGGTAACAAGCGTTCCAAAACATGACATCGATACGCGAGCAAAGGCGGTTAGGCGCGTCACATCCCCCAAACCGTGAGCTGGCATCGTTCCCAGCAGACGTGGACGGCCGGAGGCGTAGGTGGGGTGACGGCCGACGCTACGGGCCTTGCAAAGTGCGATAATTTCGACGCACACAGCGCTCTTGCGCAGCAGGATCAACCTGCCTGGATTCATCGGCGCGCTGAACAGCAAACAATCAAGGCGCTTCTAATAACGGGGGATACGCAAATTCCTGACAGGCTGGAAAAAAAGGGTTAATCCCTAACGACAACGGTCAAGGTCCGCGCCTCCTCGTCGGGCAGGCGATATTGTCAGGACATTCGTGCGGCGTGCCCGCAACAACACTCCGCGAAGCGGTCCCGCCACAAAGATGACCCCCCAAAAGAGTGCGAAACACTGCTCCAATTCAACCGGAAACAGGTTAGTAATCGGAATACCAGCCTGATGAAAATTCAAGCTCCACGTTGCAGCGCCAGATTCTGCGGGCTTCTAACTCCGATTCTCTCAGAGCCTGTTCCCAGATGAATATGACACTGCAATACTTCGCTCTCGACAAAAGGGTTTATTCACTCACTCATTGCCTCGGGGGTTTCGGGATCGGGGAACAGGCATCAGCGAGGCCGGGGGAAAGTCCGCTGCCACTGCAGCTTTTCCTAGTCCCAGCGGTGGTCGTTCACACCGCGTCATGGGGACGTCGTCGTCCAGGGTCGCCGTTAGGTCCGTTTTTCGAGTCCGCCACTCGACGTCTGCCCGCACTTTCTCCGCGCCTGCGTCCATCTCCCGCCAAATCCCGCGGCAGCGTCCACGTCTCCTTGTCACCGCTGCACCATTCTTCGTGTCCCACCGTTCGAGAGAGCGTCACCGTCCAAGCGAGCCTTCCTTTGTTCGGCTTCCTCTTTTTAAGCCTTCGCCCCTTTGTTCTGGGAGGCCAGTCCCGTGACGTCAGTTGGCTTAAGGAAGTGGTCCACCGGACCTTGAGGTACGCGAGGCCATGGCCGGTCCCCCGATGCTTGACTTATCTCGGAGGCATCGAGTTCGAGAAGGTTCCTTAGGATGGTCTCTTTTTATTGGCAGTTTATCTCAGAGTGCGTCGGACTAACATGGCCAAAACCTGGTGCTCTTCAAAGGATCGAGATAGGATCTGAAGGTTTCCAGTTGAAGGTAGAGGGAAAAAACCAAGGAGTGGAGAAAACGAGACACACACTGTTTGACTATCAACCATTTACTGAAATTCTTCTTTTTCATCTACTCTCATGAATTATACTATTGAGTTCCCAGGGGTAACTGGGAACTCAATAGTATCTGGGAACTCAATCTCACTTGGGGCGCTCCCAGAAGATAAGTTTTGCTTTCGGAAATAGCGTAATGGAGGCGGCACCCACGCAGTCATCTCCGTGCGCCTCAATAGCCAGAGACTGCAGGATTTCCCTTGCAAGCTGTTTTTTTTTTTTTGTTGTTTTCTGACAATGGTATTGTTTTCAAAATCAGGGCCACATTGGAATACTCGAAAATGCGGCGGAAGATGGCCAGCTGACTTTAGTGCGCCAACGGAAGCTGCATGCTCCCTGGTGCGGTTGTTAATACACCGCCCAGTTTGTACAATGTAGCATTTGCCACAAGACAACAGAATACTGTATACAACCCCTTTCTCGTACGGGGCGTACGGTGTTCGTTGCGCGATGCCACAGGTGGACCACTGATTTTGGTCATTCCTACAATTCACCTTACGGCTCATGGCATATGCCTTGTCGGGGCTGAGCATACAACCTGTACGCCTTGTCGGCCGGCGACCTTTTTTAGGCGATGCGTTATCCCATGGATGTATGGCATCACAACAAGAGGTTTGGGGGTCTTATTTTTCGTTGGTTGTGCATTGCTTTCCTGTGTTTTCCGCACTTGCTTGCAGAGGGTCTCGCATACCGGTATGAGGAGTGTGCTTGCGTAACCAGAGTCCTGAAGCCTACAGAGCTGTTTTTGAAAGCTGCGGCCGACTCTATGGGGGAAAGATTTTTGTAATGCCGAGACGAGAGCTTTGGTGGCCAACCCTCGTTTTACAATTTTTGAGTGTTCCAAGTTGCTTGGAAGGAATCCTTTACATGATCAGGCTTCATACATCCAGCACAGGGGGGTATTTCTGAACTCCAAGGAGAGATCCAGAATCAGTAAGGACTGGTTTACCGAAAGTTCCTGGGTGAAAGATAGTCCTGGGCAGCTGTGTTTAAAGGTGCGTATGATACCATCTAAACACCCGTTACTCGGCTCGTCTGCATCGGAATTACACATTATGAGAAAGTCATCTACGCACCGGAAAACCGGAAAACCGAGCGCAGCCACCAGCTGCACTCGGTGGCATTTTCCAGCCGAACCATTACACCGCCAGGACGCAACTACCGCGTGACGAAAAAAGAGGGCTTGGCCATCATGTTTGCTCTAAAGAAGTTCGATCTGTATTTAGACGGGACCACTTCTGTCATTCAGACAGACCACGCCCCCCTAACCTGGATTTCAAGGTTGAAGAAGACGGCGGGGAGGTTAGCTCGGTGGACTCTCACCCTGCAGCAATACACCTATACTGTTGAGTACTAAAGGGGCTCGACCAACAAGGTTGCAGACGCACTTTTTTGGGCGCGCTATGGTAGTGGTTGGAAGGAGAGGACGCAACCAGGGGATTGCGAGATGAGAGTTTCCCACGCAACCGCTCATAAGCGAGACAGCGGGGAGGGATCGATGCAACAGGAGATCGTCATAGTGTTAGGAGGCCGCATGAGGGAACAAAGGATCGTGGCTTGGGGTGAATTGGTGAGCAAAAAAGAACTTGTCGAGGCTCAAAAAGCAAATGTTTTTTTGTTGTTTTTTTTTTGTCAGAAGGTGTGTGAGAATATTGAGGAAATGGCACGCAATACCGGGAACGCTGGCGGTCAAGTTAACAAACATATTTATTCATATCTGGTGGGCTAAGACGGCTTGTTGCTCCGCTACATCCCAACTATCGATGGCGAGGAGGGAGAACGACTCTGCGTTCAGGCTGGTGATTCCAAGGAGTCTACGGAGGCGGTTTACCGGATGCTTCTACGATTTGGCTCTGGCTGGTCATGGCAGAGCAGCAAGACTTTCCAAACGTTATCTCGCGTCGCGGTTCAACACAAGAAGAAACGAAGTGTACCAATGACCAAGACGAGCGGTCTCCCTCCGTTGCCATGGCTTCCGCCCCTTCGCGGGCTCGCATCGTCTGCAACGGCTGCTTGCCCCTTTGCTGTGTCAACTCGTCTTCGCTTTTCGCCATCTTTACGATCGTTTGCAACGTTTTGTTTTTAGTGGTATCGCGTACTCTCTTCGCGGATTACGTAACCGCACGCGAAATGGGGAATGAAATACGAAACGGTACATGCATTCGACGCACGGAATCGGTTCATACAAGTTTATTCGCATCGCAACCATCTGAAGCAACATCTGCGGCGCGGCGGGCCACCGATGCTTATTGAGTTGCTGATTCCGATTGTGAGCCTTCTATGCCATTTGCCGTCGACACCAAGCAGACAGAAGAGCGGAAGAAGTAGAAAGTCCGCAAGGAGACTTCCAGCTACTTCGTAGGATAAAACCGTTTCGCATGGCGCACTCCAGCTCGCGATTTCTCTCATTTTCGGTTGCAACGTTTCTTGCTCGAGAGAAAACAAATTAATAAGGGTTGTTTTTCGACATGCGTGTTGTGCCCACGGGATCGTTGTAGCACGAGAGTACAAATCTATTCAGAATTTCACGATTTGGATCGGGCGCAGCTTTAAACTGCCATTTTCTCAATACGAATTTTTCGATTTTTTTATTGTCCTTTGCGCCAGCGATATCTCGGAAACTGTTTAAGGGGGGGGGGGGGGGGATGCAACGAATTCCGGTCTTCAGTCAAACATTTCTGGAAGTTGCCCTCTGACACTTCTAAATTAAAGAAGAGAAAACCGATTTCGCCTGCGTGTCCTAATTGCTGTGTAACAAAAAAAGATAAATATTGGCATTTTCGGCACCCCTCAACTCACTCCCAGTTTTTAAGGTCACGCATGGTCCCCCTCCTAGCGACGTCATGTCGGAGTGCCGTGTAGCTTCCCGTGTGCTCTCTCGGAGGAAGCTTCCTCTCCCTCTCTCTGCTGACATTAGCGGGCGTTGTGCTGCTGCTTAGAGACGAGCGAGGTCACGTAAGCTTCTCGCCGTAGGTCCTTCGGCTGCCACTTGCGGCTGCAGTTGGGGGAAAAACTCAACTTCTGCTTTGCGATTATTCAGCGGAATCGCGACATTTTTAATGAGGCAGATGTTTTCTGTATTCTCTGGGACACGATAAACTACGTAAAATGACGAGATGCAAATTCGTTTAATCTTAAAATCGTTACACCGCCCCTTTAATGAATTCGCATGCATATTTTTTATCATGTTCCTAACGGACCTTCTGTGGACTTGACAATCGTCTTTTCCTTAAAATTATGTTACAAATTTATGACGTACGAATTCTGGGCTTTGACATGCCATTGTCGTGACTTGGAGTGCATATTCAGGAATAGGTATACAACAAATTTCTCATTCCTACCATCTCCAGGACGAAGACAAAAAAAAAATATATAATAAAAAATAATTTAAGAATTAGAAGGCGCATCTTTGTGAAACTTAGCGCTTGCTTTTATATATGTGCTTTTGATATACCGTGTTTCCTACATATAGCTCTAAAATAAAACGTTTAAGTTAGATGCCCACCTCGCACCTTAATACAAAAACGAACAAAATGAAGAACACAAACCTACGCGGGCAGGAAAGCACGCACACATGCACGAGCACACACAAACACAGTTGCGTGCGCATACATGGGCGCACGGCGGCACACCCGTACACACACACACAAGAATTGCTTTCGAAATCTTCCGTAAACGATATTGAAGCCAACCACATGTAGTTTTGGTTTGGGTTTCTTCTCTTGGGCAGCAACTTCGTGGCGCCACCTATCTCCAGTAATGAATGCTAAGCAAAGTGAATCCATCATTCAGACAAATGGTGCTACATCGTACGGATGGAATCTGTGGCCGGGGACGTTTTGACCGATTTAAAGTGCGGATCTTACCTGCAACGTGTTTTTAGACCCTTCGCTATTTTTCCGGGGAGCTAATAAGTGCGTATCAATCTCTCAACACCTCTCGAGCTTGGGTATTGTGAGAATTTCATGGAGGCGGCCACATCTGACTGACTGCCCCTTTTGTTTGCGGTTTTAGACGGTTTCTTCGATCCCACCAGGGGTTTATTCATAATTTTCAACCTGGGGGGTCAAAAACTTGGAGGGGGGGGGGGGGTTGTAGGGGGGTGTAGGGGGGTGTAGAGGAGGGGGATGTAGCCTTGTATGTGCTTTGCGCAGGAAAATCTGGGGGCTGGGTGTCAGGCTCAACCTAAGGCGCTGTTGGGGGGGGGTCTGTATAAATCACAAGATCCCACACTGGTTTTTTGACGCGGCGGTTGCGAGCTAAATTCCTTGTTCGTTATCACAACGGCTCCAGCGTTTGCTATTTCGCTACCGTTGTGAGCTGTTGGAACTGAGGAGGCGGAAAACTGGAGCGCTTTATCGTCAGAGCGTTTTGCTTTTAGTAGACCATACCTTAAAGCTACGCTTTGCTAGCGGTCGTTCGTGCCGTCTGAAGCATGGATTGAGCACGCGCCCAGTGGGCCCGCTCTCCGCAGCATAGCTTTGACTAAAACTCGCTATCTTTTGTATTTGTACGCTTTGTCTAAAGGTACGTCGGACGTACCGCGTGGCCGATATTAAAGTTACGTCGGATGGACTTGGACGATTCTTCCGAAGGTACGTCGGACGGATTTAACTATCAGGTAGGTCGGACGTATGCGGTATAGATATTACATATCAAGACGGCACCTGGTGCGCGCTGAGGGCTAACGACCTAACCAGGACCCCGATGGGCAAGCCTTGTAGTCACAGCGGGAGCTTGCGGTGTCAGTGCCGCCGCGCACGGGCGCGGCAACCTCAGCCGGGCTATCCGTGTGTATTCATCCCTCCATCAGCTGTCTTCGCGAGTTTTGGTTTAGAATACCGTAAATACGGTAAAACATTGAAAAGACAGCAGTGCAGGGCAAAAACAAAATCGTAATTTTTAATATCGATGAGACCTAGAAAAACGAAAAGAGGAGGCAGAAAAACATTAAAAAATAAAAAAAAAGCAGACGGGACGTTTGTTTTGTTCGAAGTCTAGCGCCTGTTTTCTTACTATATGAAGCTAAAATGACCAGAGCCGGCTTGCTAGAACATCGTTCCATCTGAGACTGGGTGAAGGAAAACAATGCAAAGGCTGGGACGGTCGAGCGTCTTGAGACGCGGTTTGAGTCCCGGTCGGCTCGTGCGCTGGATTTGGGAGTGCTTTCTTTCACCCAGTCCCAGCTGAGGCGTAGTTTCTAGCAAGCAGGCCATCATACGAACTTTGCATGTGATTTAGCAGGTTCGCGTTTATTAAAGCCTCGCCAATGATCTGAAGAGGCCACGGGAGCCTTAGGATTGAATGTCTGCCTCTACGCACCGCCGTAATGAGACGGCCGAAATGCATGTGAACGTTGCAGATGTTTTCAAATCAAAATCAAATCAAAGTATATTTGACATCACCAAGTACAAAGTAGTACAAAATGATGTCTGAAGCACAGACAAAAAGCTACAAGGGTGTGACTTGACTGGGTCTGAGCCACATCTACATACATATAGTAATATTGCAATGTAAAAAAACAAGCAAAAAAGAGTTGGCAACAGCACTGGTATAATAAAATACAATAATAAAGAAGTTACGCAACACCCGCATCACTTACTTCACATTAAACAATTAATGTACACAAAGTTATCGATGGCGAAAACTGTATATCTATATATATATATATAGACTGTATGGAATACGAAACACTTATTTTTAATTTCTAATTATGCAGCGAATTTAATAGAAACGGTATTGTGTAACATAACGATTGATTTTTGTAAATCGTGCGTGCATGAGAAATGGTCCATGTTTCAACGGGACGTGTGTTATAAATGTTAGTGTTTCTTGTTAATCTAAATAATTGTTCAATGCTGTTGTTATTTCGTTTTTTGCCGGCATGGTACCTCTTAAGCAGTATATCATTACATAAAAAGTGAATTGGACGTACATTTAGACTTTTAAAAAGTGGTTCGGCATGCGCATCGTAAGGAAAACCAGAGATTGCGCGCACGACTTTTTTTCTGCAGTAAAGAAAGTGTAGTAATGTTTGACGTGGTTGTGCTTCCCCAAACTAAGTGGCAGTAGTTGAGGTCAGAAAGAGACAGGGAATTGTAAATAGGAATTTTTATATTAGTGGGTAGAGAAAAGCGCCACTTTGTAAAAATACCTACAACGCGACCGAGTTTATTAGCAATTATTCCAGCATGTTTGGTTCAAACTATGTGTTCTTCTAATACAACTCCTAGGCTTTTAGCAGAGGGCACAATATCCACAGTAGACGTCTCTATCATTAGGTGGTTCTCAATATTGTTTTTCTCATTTTTAATTCTTATAAGTGCAGCCTTTGTTTTGGACTTGTTAACAGCTAGGGACTTCAATAGAGTCCATTGGTTTAATTGATCGAGAACATTATTTGCATGATCTATTAATTGATTCATATTGAATAAATTTAAAAAATAACTTAGTGTCGTCGTCATATATAACAAATTGGGAATCATTATCAATATTTATTCTCATTAATATATATATATTAAATAGCAACGGTCCAAGGATGCCACCCTGGTGCACTCCGGATAGAATCGCTTTAATATCGGACATTTAGTTGTTTATAACAACTTTTTGAAAACGAGACTGAAGATAACCTTTAAACAGATCTAGAAATACTCATCGGAAGCCATAAATATCGACTTTTTTTTAGTAAGGTCACGTGGTTTATTTTGTCCAAAGCCTTTGCATAATCTACACAAACCTCTAGTGTTAGCAGTTTGTGTTCAACAGCATGAATAATCAATTCTTTTTGTGTCAGGAATGCTGACTCGGTTGAACAACCCTTCCTGAAACAAAATTGAAAGTCTGCGATTAAGCTGTTTTTAACGAAAAGCAGTCATTCTATCATTAATTATTTTTCTAGACATTTTGAAAAAAAACGTGAAGAATTGATATTGGTCTGTAATTTGATAATTCATTTTTGTCTCCCCCTTTACGCAAAACGCTCACCTTCGCTAGCTGCATACGTTTTGGAAATACACCGTGTATAAACGAAAGGTTATAAACATGTACAAGTGCAAGACAAATGAGATCTAGGACGTCCTTAAGTGCAAGGATTTGTAAGTCATCGGCGTCACAGTACTAGTTAGTGTTACGGAATGAAAGAAACACGTGATAAATTTCTACAGCATTAGTCGGTCCTAAAAAAGCACTTTCACGGTTTCTGGCTTTTATGTATTCTGAACTACTTTGATCGTATGTACTGTGATCGAGTGATACAAAAAAGTTATTAAAAGAGTTAGCTAGCGCCGTTCCCGATGTTGTTGGCCATTTAAATGTAACTCTTGAATGCACTGTGGGTGCTGTTGACCACGATTAAGCACTGTCTTCAGTCTTTGCTACGTAATGTCACTTCGTTTTAGTGTGTCCGCATTAAACAAGTTGTGCAGATAATTCCTTATTGCCTTTCTAAGGGAACTAGTCACTTTATTACGAAAAACTCAAAAAGCATGTAGATCATTTGAGTTCCTTGTCTGCGAAAACCGTTCATAAACAGCATATGTTTGTTCTATTAATTTTAACTACTTGGTCAAGGTTTTCTTAACATTTTGTTTCTAGATGTCTTGTGACAAAATAACCTTATATAAACCGACTTGGACAAGGTTAAAAACGTGTCGCAGGCTTCATCAGGAGTAGTTTTACTATAAACTATTTCCTAACATATATGGGAGAGTTCATTGCGAAATGGAATTGTAACAGTATACATTTCTTCAAATGATTTAACCATTGCGTTCTGACTAGTCATGAGAAAGATGGACAAGTGATCGCTGACGTCCATCCCGATGCCACCTGATACTAGTTGTTGAGTGCCTATAGTTGTAATAGAAACATCAAGTAGCGTTGCAGAATCATTCTAAATACGAGTTGGCAAAGTAATGGAGTTAATACAAGCGTTTGACTCTAATTTTCTAACGAGTTCACGCTGTGTCGTCGTCTCTTTTAACATGTTAATATTAATATCGCCACCTAAGACCAGGTTATAGCTATTTTCGTTTACTCAGCATAAAAAATCATCCAAAAGCAATATGAAAGCAGATATGCTGCCTTCAGGGGGGGGGGGGGGGGGGTGTACGCGACAGAGAAAATGTTTTGATTGCAAAATATAGTAAAGATTTCAAAATCATATGTTATTGTTGTCAGATGTTGAACTACGTCGCATTTCAACGTGGTCTTTGTCATTAACAATATACCACCCCCCTTCCTGAGAGAGCGGTTGAGGTACAGAGTTTCATAGTCAGACATACTGAACACTTCATTATCCTGCTGATACCACGTCTCGGAAAGCATCACAATATGAAAAGAAAGCCCAAAAAAAGAAAACAATTCCTGCAAGTTATTGTCCTTATTCCGAACAGACTACGTATTCAAATGAAAGAAAGATTACACTTTTTTAGATCGATAGATTTCAGTTACATCTGATGGCGTTAACATGTAATCAGACAATGTCTGCACAGCGCATAAAGGACGATCCCCGAGGTCAGCACGTATTGGATCTTGTCCAGGACCTACGTACAAGTTACACAAAACACACGCGACGTGTTTGGCTTCCCTGCAAAGACCTTGCCCTCTCTCGACCAAGCGTACTTCAATTGTTGTTCGTTCTGTCGTGCGATAACCTGACCGAGCAAATTCTTGAGCACCGGAGATAGATGGTGATTTACGTAAACAGGAGAGCGCTCTGAAAGACCCAGATTAGAAGTATCAACTCGCTTCTTGCGAGCCCCTTCAATCACCGCATCTCGTTTTTCGCGCGAGTGGAATTGTACCACAATGTTTGGGCAGTCCTCCGTCTTTTCTCGGCACACGGTGGCAAACGTCGATGTCAGTCTTGGCGATTTGTTTGCCAATGACGACACCGAGCTTTTTTAAGACAGAGGGTAGGTTTTTATTCTCAGCGGGCGGAAGGCCCTTGATCTCAATATTCCTGTTCCTTGAATATTCTTCAAGATCTTTTAGTCTTCGCTCTGAGATCTCAAGTCGCTCCCTAAGCAATGTACATTCATCAGATAGGTAAACGTTTTCAACGGAAAGCGCACCGTTTGCTATTGTAGTACTGAGTTTTCTTTTCGGTGTTCGAGCAGCGCTGCGACATACCCGAACTGCTGACTCACGAAGTCAATCAAACGTTTTAGGTCCTTGTACTCCTTTTTAAGTTCTCTCTCGATTACCCTCTTTATGTCACGCATTTCTTCTTTAAAAATCTTCAAAAGTGTGATGATATCAGCCGGCATGCTGATTACTGACAAGTATTTTCACTGTGGCAGCAACGGCGGGAGAACTTGAGAAAATAACAAGGGAATCCCAGCAGGGAGCTAATGCACCAAACTGTGATTAAGATGTGCAGTATAAGTACACAGTCTAACCGCCACCGCTGCTGCCAAATGAAGACCCGGTGGTTGCCAGCACCGCCTTTGTAGCCGGTGCGCTGATGGAGTAGCCCAACACAGTTCTTAAAGCACCAACGTTACCGCACAAGCCGCGTCAGCAACTCACGAAGAGGTTAGGCGTGCGGCGAGGCAGATGCGCTCCCATGACGAGATTGCCGCGACAGGCCTCAGCAGCTCCGATGAAAGCAAAATTTGTGTTTAGGATTTGTGGTATAAGTACGCAGTCAACTGCCGCCGCTGCTGCCAAATCCAAAGTATTAGGTTCCATTAAGAAACCTAATATATTGAGATCTATGCCGCACACGTCGCAAGTATCTTTAAGAATATCGGCCTATCGTCCTGGTGCGTCCGACGTACCTTCAGGAGAATCAGTCGGGTAAGTCCGACATACAACTAGATATATCACGTCAAGTGCCCTTCAAGTACTGGGTTTCTTGCTATTTAATGTATATGTGAACTACATAGTGAACATATATAAAAGTGTTAAACTAGTCATTTATGCGCTCCATACTAGCATAGTTATTTCCGCTGACGAGTCAAATTGACTGACAGCACATGCAAATAGAACCTTATCGAAACTAGAGTCTTGGGCGCAGGCCAATGCATTAAAAATAATACAAATAAAAAGAAAGCCAATCTTTTTAGTCCGAAAAATAAGGCCGTATCATGAACTACTTTCCTCATCTTAAACGTGACGCCCCTTGAAACCGTTGATAGCTTTAAAACAATGAAAGTTATCTTTTCTGAGAACATTTCCTGGGATTACCATGTATAGTATGTAATCTTTAAATTGTCTTGTGTTGTCGGGTTAGCAAACCCCAACCGCTCTATCTTACTAACTCGTGCCAAACTGACCCTCTACAGCTCTCTTTTTTTGCTCCTACATCACCTACTGCCACTATATTTGGGGCACGACGAAAACCCGAAAATTAGAAAATATATTCGTGCTAAAAGTGCTTAGGATTATCTGCAACTCTCATAATGCAACTCTCATAATGCTGGTTTGTTAAAAAAATACGCTATTAAAACCATGCAAAACTTGTAGAGTTCCAAAGTGACCGCTGGTTTTAGAAGAGAAAAAAAAACGAAATTCTCAACATTTGGCAACTCTCGCGACGTAAAATAGAAGCGTTGTACCCTACCCGACACGGCACGCCGAATATTGGGGTACGGCCTCTCATAGAACTACCTATGGTCTGCAAATGATAATCTATTCTTTAAAACATTTACCTATCAGCTTTATTATTCGCGAGATGCAACTGAACTCGTTTACCACGAATGAGCTTTGAGATTAGTATGTACAATAACCGCACACTGTAAATAGGTGTCTGTGATGTGTTCTGCGAGGTCTGTTTTGTGCGTCATTATGTTTTGTATCAGCTACTGCTGTTTGTTTGTTTCAGCTGTTTTGTTCTGCCAATGTAGGAGGCCGGGACACGTCAAGCTGTCTTCGCAGCTTTTTTTTCTCTGGCCTCCCTTTCATGAAGTGATGGGAAAATAAAGGCATTATTATCATTATTATTGCTATTATTATTATCACCTCGTGTGGGTAAAAAACGCAAAAATTTTCGGAAAGAAGAAGGAAGGGATCTCCGGTCATTCGCGTTAATAGCGTTAGTGACATTGACAAGATGGTCTAGAGTGATGGAAGAACTGCTTTTTAAATGTCCCGACTTGTCATCTTTTCGTGAAGTGTTATGTCCTCATTCTGGTGAGGCGATTACCTTATTGCATCTAATTATCAGAAGTCTAAAAAATATTGGGATCAGTTCTCAGTACTCGTTAAAAAGAGTTGCACAGATTTTTGATGTCTTGGTCTTAACTGAAATTAACTTCGATGATAACCTGTGTGATACTTTTTTTTCTTTCTGGATACAAAAGTTCCTTTCGCACAGGACAAGGCGCCAGGGGTGGTGGAATAGGAATTCTAGTTAGGGAAGTTTGTCTTGGTGAGGTTACCAATGTTTATTTTGCTCATTCAGAGTCACTATCTCTGAATTACATTACGCATTCGAAAAAAAATGAGGTCGTATGTGCCCTCTTTGCTGATGTTTCAAGGTCTTCGAAAATGTTAATCACAGCATTCAGTTCCAAAGGCTTTATTATATTGGCTTTCGAGGTTAATTTCTGAAGCTACTAAAAGATTATTTAACTTGACGATCTCAGCAAGTTCACATAGGTCACAAAAAAAGTTCAAAGCTGGCCTAGAAATCCGGATTTTTTTTAATAAGTTTGTCATTGCTATGTCTAATTCAATAGTTAGCTGCAAACTATGTCAGTATGCTGACGACATGTACTCTTGTCATGCCATATCGAATACGAAAAATCAATTTTTCTTCTCCAACGTGAAACCACACATCTGATTGAGTGGTTTCAGCAGAATGACTTAAAAATTAACAACACAAAGACACGTCTGGTGTGTTTCCGGAATCCGTTAAAAGTTGTTATCCCAGATACGCTACTATTTTTACATTCATCAATTTGTCCCTCGTGTAAATGCACTCCAGTGGGTTATGTGGACCATGTGAGATATCTAGGTATTGAATTCGATAGTGACCTTTGATCGAATACGCACATGGGAACTGTATGTAAAAAGCTAAGACGCGTTCCTGTCTACTTTATAATGTGAGATCTCTTGTTCCACAATATGATAAAAAGATGGTCATGAATGCTTTGGCATACAGTGTTCTTCGCTATGGAATAACCATTTACGGTGGTTGTTCTACGTTATGGCAAAAACTAATTGACAATATTTTGACTGGAATCTTTAGAAGGTATTATATACGGCACTGATACCGAAACAGAACACGAAAAATTCATCATATGAATCTTCCATTATGACCAGCTCTGTTTACTGAGACGGTTGTTTTAAGACATTTTTGGGATGACAGTTTTAAAGTTCCCCACATTGCACCTCGGGCACTCATACATGCCACTCGTTTTGAGGTACTGAGAACGTCAACGAGGTATGGCAGAAGACAAAGGATATTTTATGTATCGGACATTCTCAACAGTCTCCCTAAGAAAGTGTTGGAGTTGGACTCGAAAAAAAAAATTGAAACAAGCCCTACGAGAATTATTTTAAATCAAGTGCGCCTGCACGAACCAGATTCATCTTCTGGGCGTCTTAAACTGTGCTCTAAAGGTTTTTTTCTTCTTTTGTTCTTAGGCCAGTGATGTGATGTTTATTACAATTCAAGTTCTGTGGCAACTTGACATGACCTGTGCTTCATTTTGTTTTATATTTTGAGGTGTGTGCGTATTTTTCATGTAATGTTACTATCCACATACCAACAACTCTGGACACTAACCTGACCAATGCTTCAGGTTATTTTTTCTTAAAACTTGTGTGTGCGTGTGTTTTACGTGCTAATGCAATTTTCACATTGTTGAAATTAATTGATTTATAACTTTACTACTGGTGGTTTAGCCACACAAGCCAATTCTGGCTTTGGCAGACCTGAAGCATACTTTGTCGCATCCAAAAAATAAACCATTATTACTATTATTCATAATAAAAATATTAATATTATTATTATTATTATTATTATTATTATTATTATTATTATTATTATTATTATTATCCCGGGTCTTCTACGGAAGACAAAAGTTTCTGCGATGTTCTTGCAAACTTCGTGCGCACACAAAGTGTGTATGCTGGCCGGAAAACGTCCACCCATTTCTTTAGGCTGGGGTAAGCTCCTTTCTCTGTGAGAGCTGTGCGATTATCGGCGGTGCTAGGAGGCCTAACACCGATGGCGTCGTCGGCAATCACGCCAGCAACGCTGCGGTCTTTCCCCGTACCCCTGCGGCCCTTTCTCCGGCTCGACAACTTCCCGCGGGGCCACCCACCTCTCCTCCCGTTGACCTTGGCGCCGGCTTTGAGTCCCTGCGAGCAAAAGGGCGAAGCCGAGCTACAGGCGGGTGCCATGGCCGTACTACGGTCTGAGGTCCGGGGTCTGCGTGACGCACTCGGCCAGCGACGACAGCCGGACGCGCCCGATCGCCGGCGACAGCCCGTGGATAGGGCTGCGGGGAGGGGGGGGGGGGGGTTTGGGAAAATACACTTATGCTGCCGCTCTACACAGCTCTCCCCCAGGCTTCTCCTACGAAGGTTGTGGCGGCAGCCCTCCCTTCGGATGGCCCGAATAATGCTTCGCCGAAAGACGACGTCCCTCCCAGTGGCATCAACTCTGCACGACCAAAAGCTAGGACCCCAGCGCTTACCGGGGTGTCGGAAACCTGCAAGTTGATCGTTGCCCCTCCATCAACTCGACGAAGAGCCCTGTTTGTGACCAAGCTGAATCCGGACACCAGCTGCGAAGTCTTCAATTCTCATCTCCCTTCCGTCGGAGTTGAGGAAGTGGAGTGCCGGAAACGGAAGACGCGCTACGACTCTTACGCCTCCTTCCATGTGTCCGTGGCTGCCAAAGACTTCGACAAGCTTTCTGATCCCACCGCGTGACCAAAATCCTTCCTCTCTAAGGCTTTTCGGGGTGACCTTCGCGAAGACCTGCTCCGTGCATCCCAGGCAGCCACCGCCGCCGCCCCCTTGAACGTTGGAGAAACCAAGGATGAGTCACACTGCTATATTTTACCAAAACGTTCGCGGCCTGCGTACAAAAGCCGATTGATTTTTTTCTAATGTTACCTTACTCAATTGCTCTATATTTTGTTTAACTGAAACATGGTTGTGTTCTAGCATCGGCTCCTCCGATTACTTCCCTCCTTGTTTGAGGTGCACCGTCGCGATCGTGATTCTACCCCGCGGAGACGAACGGGAGGTGGAGTGTCGGTCGCAGTCGACAGGCGCAACCGCTCTAGGAGACGCGAACACTTAGAGAAAATTCCCGAGAGCGTATGGATGCAGATTAAAGGCCCGTTCATACTCTTGCGACTGAGTAAGACCAAGAGAGACCAGACCGGTTTTTAAGCCTCTTTCGATCTCTTAGGACCAGCTCCGCTGCAGCACATCCGGTCCTGAGAAGTCGAAAAAGGCTGAAAACCCGGCCTGGTCTCTCTCGGTCTTACTCAGTCGCAAGAGTGTAAACGGCGCATGACGCTGCAGGGGGAGTACGCGTTTTAATCGGTTTAGTTTATCTCCATCGCCAGACACCACCAGATGAATTTCATAATGTCTGTTGGCTTAAAGAATACAGTGAATGACTTACAGGGATGGGAAGTCTTAATCTTGGGGGATTTTAATGCTCCTGAGGTCAACTGGCCGCAGCTTGACGTTTTTACGGACAACTTTTACTGCAGGCAGAAAGGCACCCAGCTCTTAAACTTTTCTTCGTTCTTAAATCTTACACTACACAATAATGTACTGGATCACCAATTTAATGCTCTAGATTTAGGTTTCTCAATTATGGGCAGTGTGCCTGTAGCACGGGGTGAACTCCCATTAGTTCCTCAGGATACATATCATCCTGCACTTGATATAGCACTTTCTTTCGAAAATTCCTCTGTTTGTGCTCATTCTGGTGGTTCCCCGCCGCACACCTCATATAATCTGTCAGCAGGGGACTATGTCGGGATGCATCATTACCTCAGAGTTTTGATTGGGTATGGATCTTGGGGTCGCCTGATGTAAATGACCAGGTCATGCTCTTCACGCGAACTGTTCGGGGGGCCATGGATACTTTTATTCCGTTAAGGACAATTACTAGAACTCGCTTTCCTAGCTGGTTTTCCAGTGAGCTAAAAACACTACTGAAAGGAAAGGACTTCTTTCACAGGTAGTTCAAAAAAGTGGCCTTTTAAAGTGGGAGGTAGAATTCAAGAGCTGCAGAAAGCAATGTAAGACGGTCCTAGATTGCGACCGCCGGGCTCATGGTTGCTCAATTAAATCAGATCTTGTCAATAATTTGAAGAAAATTTGGAGGTATATTAATCCACGTTCTGGGAGGCACATCGAGTCGAAGATTGTCCTGGATATTCAAGAGATCGATTTAAGGCCAGTGCCTGAGTTATTTGCTGAGCATTTCAGGTCCATCTACAGGGATAGTACGCAGCGTACTGCACCTGCGCTGCCTCAGTTAGATGGGTTTGGTGACTTGTTAAGTTGCATTAATGTCGATGAGGAGTGTGTACGGTCCTGTATTAAGAAAATGAGAGCACCATTATCAGTAGGCGTTGGCGACATTCCCTCTGCGATTCTCAAAACGTATCACGACATATTCACGCCGGTACTGTGCTTTATATTTAACAACTCGTTAAGGTTGGGAACCTTTCCTGAAACGTGGAAAGTCGCTGCTGTTGTTCCGGTCTTAAAGTTGGGGAAGAAAGGTGATATTTGTAACTATAGACCTATTACTCTTCTCTCTTCATTTTCTAAGCTTTTTGAAATGGTCGTCCTGTCTTTCAAATTTCGAAACTTAGCAATTCGCAATCAGCATGATTTTATGAGCGGCAGATGAACTACTACTAATCTTGTTAGCTTTATGTCTGCCGTATCTCGTGTGATATGTAACAGAGGTCAGTTAGACATTGTCTACTTTGACTTAAGTAAGGCTTTTGACGTAGTCAATCATATTATTCTTTTATCCAAACTTTCCTCCAATGGAGTATGTTGCTCAGTACACGACTGGTTAAAAAGCTACTTGTCAGAGAGAGAGGCGTATGTCCGGGTCAACAACATGAACTCTTCGTATACAGGGCTCGCTCTGGCGTTTCTCAGGAATCTGTTTTAGAACCCCTTCTGTTCACAATTTTCGTAAATGACGCCTCTTTTGCTGTTTTAAATTCTTCATTTCTCCAATATGCTGACGATATAAAATTTATCGAGAAATAGTTACTGAACATGGTTTTGCTAAGCTCCAGCAAGATGCATGTTCTTTGTACCGATGGTGCTCTGAAAACGACCTTTCTTTGAACCCGTCCAAAACGAAGGTCATGACGCTCTCTCGGAAAAATCACAATATCTCTTTTGCATATAATATTCAATGAGAGACTTTGCCTCGAGTAAGTGTAATGAAAGATCTCGGAGTCATGGTTGATGCTGGGTTGCGTTTCTCTGATCACGTTGGTAGGCTGGTAAACTCGTCATTGCGAATGGTGGGTGTTGCCTCTCGCTTAACCAGGAAGTTCGAAAACCCGACTGCTTTTATCAAGTTATGCTGTTCGCTATTCAGGTCGCAGTTAGAATATGCCTCAGTTGTTTGGAATGAAATTTCTAAAAGTCACACCTTGGAGATCAAGCGTCTGCAAAAATGTTTGTTTCTATCTTTAAGCATCGCTACATAAAAAGGATGTTCACTGTTTAGCATACGAGTCTGCGTTAGAGCGTGTTGGTTTGCTTAGCTTGCACCGGCGTCGGGAGAACGCGGAATTACTATTGTTGCTTAAAACGCTGCGTGGACTCATCAATTTTCCGACCCTGTTATCTGAACTGTGCCTTAGGGTCCCACGTGTGCCTACTCGTCTTCGGTCAACTTTTTATGTTTCTAGAACGTTTAGTCCGGTAAACCCAATTGTGAGAATGGCAGAGCGTTTGTATCATTACTCTGAAAAACTTGATATTTTCCACCCTTGCTACAGGACGTTTGTCCTTTCTATTAAAAACTTGCCCGTGCAGGACGAGCATTGCTGAATGGCTCTGTTATGTCTGAATTTCGTCATCGTCATGGCGTGCTTTCTGGTGGTGCACTTGTCCTACGGTCTTGTGTTCCGTGCCTACTGTTACTGCCTCGTTCTTATTTCATTATTTTAATTACTCGCGGCACTGCCTAGTATTATGCTTAAAACTTTATCTTCTTTTTTGTGGAGATGTGTATAATGTATATTTTATCCACCAGTGTACCAGCACCAAGACCTCTGGGTTGTTCTTGGGCACTCTATAATAAAGATTTATAGATTGATTGATTAATATATATCGCTGACAGTGCGAAGGGCATGTCTGAGTTGTTTTCGGAACACTTTTCGTCAGTCTACAATAATAATAATAACTGCCCCTCAACTATATTGCCTCACACGGACGGGTATGGTGACTCAGTAGGTTCTGTAGCTGTCGAAAAGGAATGTGTTAGGCTATGTATTAAGGAAATGAGACCCACGTTGTCTGCAGGTCATGACGGTATAACCGCTGCAATTGTTAATGGTTAACATGAATTATTTACGCGTATACTGTGCACAATTTTCAATTACTCCTTGATGTCAAGAATATTCCCTGACGACGTGAAAGTGACAGTGGTGGTTCCGGTCCAGAAATCTGGAAATTGTTGTGACGTTCTTAATTACAGACCAATTTCGCTTCTACTCTTTTTTTTTTCTAAACTCTTTGAAATGGTAATCTATAAATTCCTCTCCTTCAAGATTCGTAGCATCATCATTCCTAATCAGCATGGCTTCATGTCCGGCAGATCGACATCTACCCATCTCGTATTTTTTACGTCTGCTGCATCTAAAGTAGTTTGTAATAGAGGTCAACTTGACGTTTTTATTTCGACCTGAGTAAGGCCTTCGACGAAGTCAACCACACAATACTCTTATACAGCTTTCCTTGTACGGAGTTTGTGGTTCGATATACAATTTGTTAAAAAGTTATTTGTCTGATAGGCGAGCCTACGTCCGCGTCAACAATACTATCTCGTCCTTGTAAAAGGCGAGCTCTGGAGTGCCTCAGGGATCTGTCTTGAACCCCCTCCTTTTTAATATATTTGTAAACTACCTCTCTCAAGTTATATCAAATCCTTCATTTCTGCAGTAAGCTGATGATATAAAGTTTAACAAATAAATGTTGAGCTTAGAGGATTGCATCGCGCTTCAAAATGACGCATGTTCATTCGGTTTTTCGTGTTTAGACAATGACCTCCGTTTGAATCATTCTAAAACCAAGGTAATGATATATTCTCGCAAGACCCACGTTATATTTTTTTTTCATATAGTTATCATGGCGCAATGCTGTCATGTGTAAGTGAAGTGAGAGATCCTTGGAGTTGTTTTTGATTCAACCCTGAGATATGACAGTCACGTTACCAGATGTGGTTCAATCGGCCCTGCGCACGTTGGGTGCCGCGTCTCGCATAACTGAAAAAACTGAAAAGCCCGTTCGCTTCTTTCACGCTTTACTGTTCTTTAGTAAGATCCCAGATAGAGTACACCTTGGTTGTCTGAAACGCCATTCCCAAAGCTAACAGTTTATTTGTCGAGCGAGTCCGAAACAAATTTATTTCTATCTTCAATTATCATTAGCTTGAAAAAGGAGATTCTTGTTTAAACTTTGGATGTAGCTCGCAACTTGGCAACTTGCTGAGCCTGCAGAAGCGTCGGGTGAAGGAAGACTTGTTGGTTTTGTTGAAGACCCTGCGCGGCTCGATTATCTCTCCCAGCCTTCTGTCCTAAGTTATCCTTTGAGTTCCACGTGTGCCCACACGCCTTCAAGCATCTTTTTGTATAGCTCGACATTTTAGCCACTTAAACCCGATCCAAAGATCGTCTGAGTGTTATAATCGCTACTCTGATACAATTGATTTTTTTTTAACTCATGCGGGAGCAAGTTCCGAAACGATGTTTGAAACTTCCTCTTGCAAGAAAGGGGCTGATCAGTTGAAGGGTTCATGTTTGTCAGTACGATATCCAAGTAATTGGTTTTTGCTCTCACACCTGGTGATGTCTCTGTTTTGTGTTTTTGAACTTGAAACTTACATAAGTAGTCTCACCATGAATGACCACTTATGCGTTGTAAGAGATTTTAATATTTATATCTTAAGCACGACCAAATCTACGGTGTGCAAATACTTAACCATCTTGTCTACGCATGGGATAGAGTGCACTATTAATGCTCCAACTCGTGAAGAGTTTCTATTAGACAGACTAGTTTGCTCCTGCATTGACCATATCAACATCAGAACATCTGCGTTGATCGTTAAATCGGCAATTATTACGGAAAAACTTGCTGACCACTACTTTGTGGCCTGTCATTGTTCTTTTGGTAACCTGGCATCGCGCAAATTACCGGGTCGTATTAAAATAACAAGCATAGACAATCGTGCCTTTGATAAGCTAGTCTCGTCATATGACTGGATCGGATTTCTGGAGTCCGTCCACCACAGTGACGTATATAAAAAACTTCCTTCTTTTGTTTGATAAACTCTATAATACCTGTCGGAAAGAGGCGTACATAAAAAACGTAACCCTGACCTCTCATGGCTAAATACAAATATTTTGACAGCAATTAGTGATAAAAATGCTTTATGGGCTAGATGCCGTCGTTCACCTAACAATGTGCAATTGAAGTCAGACTTTAAATTCCTTCGTAACAAAGTCAACGCAATTATTAGATCTGCCAAACGAAACTACTACCAGAAAAAATTCGCAGAATTTCGTTCAGATGCACGAAAAACTTGGTCCCTAATTTATGAGTTTCGTGGAACTAGCACGCGCCACTCTATCGACGATACGATGAAGCAAAATGTTGGCGGTAATTTATGTCATGTTGTAGAAAATTTCAACACTTTCGTTGCTACTTTTTCTGGACAGGCGAGAGACCCACCAACTCCTATTGGTAACACTGTCAGCTCCTCTGCGTTGCTTTTCCCACTCCAAGAGACGGATCTGCACTCGATCTTGTTTAGCTTTAAGCCAAGCAAGTCGCCTGGAATTGACAACATTCGTCTCTCCGATCTTCGCAGAAACTATGTCAGTCTCAAAGCGGTCCTTCTTTTTATGTTAAACGGCTTTATTGAGGCTAAATCGATTCCCGACGACCTTAAAACATCAATAGTGCGTCCTCTATACAAAGGTGGTGCCAAAAATAACATCGAGAATTATCGACCAATTTCTATTCTACCGATAATCGTGCAGATACCAAAAGC
>JABSTQ010006703.1:0-20956 GCA_013358835.2 Ixodes persulcatus
GAAAGTGCAAAAAACTATGATCGAATATTTTTGTGGTGCCGCAAGAGAGCGGGCGCGTTCTGCTTCGTTGGGGTTATTGGATAAGCTAGCTCGGCGTCCTACCATGCCAGATGGGAAAGAAAGGTAGAATTTTTCGATGACTCATACGAACATCAGGTTGGTGTAACTGGACACGGTAACCAAGATTCAGGGATGCGACGCGAAAGCGAGCGGACACGTCACGGGAGTGCCGGCAATGTGGCTTAAAAACACTCTTGATCGCAAAGACAACAGACGGCCCTCTTTTTCTTTGTTGAAGCACAATTAATTTTATGCTTTTTATTATCTATTTTTTCATCCACCTCTCACACGCAAAAAAAAATTAAATCAGTGAGCATAAAAATGCAACGCATTCGCTGAGGGAGTCGAATCCAACATTTTCTGATATACAGAATTGGACCTGTCTGATTTCAACGAAAGAAATGACCACAACGTCTATTGAAAGAAACAAACAATTTTGGTAGTAGAAGGTAGAAACATAAAGAATTAGCCCTCCCTGTGCTTTGGGCTTGAGTGGGATACATTTCCTTGACATCTAAATATTGGGTTCGCTGTTGTCCGGAACGGACCTAACCAACCTGACACAACAACTGTAACATTGGTTGTGCCGGGCTTTTTTTTTCTGCTTATGTTTTACGTCTGCATGCAGATCCTATACAATGTGAAGTGGTCTAGAGTTGACAAATTTGTATGTTTACTGCTCCTAACGACGAGATGCATCGGAACGACGACCCTGCTATGGTGTCGAATAACCTCGACGTTAACATCGACGGCCACGACGCGACGGAGCTCATCGATACCGGAGCAGACTATTCCTTTCTGAGCGGGGAACTCTCTGGCCTCCTTGAAATGGTGATGACACTGTTGGAAGGCCCTACAAGGTTATTGGCCACCTTGGGGACTTGAACTTTGAGGTGCTTGGAGACGAATCCCAGCCACCAGGACGATCAGAGTCGCGACCTAAAGTAGTGCACCTCGTTCGCCGGAAGCCGTACTATGTTCAAAAGGACTGAGGACTATTTGTGGTTTAGACGACCCCGAAGTTCACTGATCGCCGTTATTTGGTTTCGCTTTGTGTTCACTTTGCAGTTTTGCAGTTTTAAAGGGGGGGGGAGTAATGCCACGTACATGACCGACAAAGCACGCTTCTCCAAACATCTAGAAGATTCGTGTTTATAGGCCCCTTTCGAAATTCCCGTGCCGATTATTAGAAGGTCGGAACCCCTGCACAATGGCGGAACAACACACATCGTGACACGTGCAAGTCATTCCATAAGATATCGAACGTCAGGGCGCAGTCAGTGCTAGGAGTAGACGAGCCAATCAAACAGCGTCGAAAGTGCAACGTCACTGTGCTCATCGCCTTTTTCTGTGGGTCTGTTTTTTCTTCTGCTTCAACCAAACGCATAAAGTATGCCGTGACGTTGCGGCTTTAGTCCGCCATTGTGCAGGTATTCCACAGCTGCCAACAGAGGGCAGTATTTCGAAAGGGGTCTATTCTCACCCCGAGTGAAAAAGATAAGGGGGTTAGAGTGACCTTGCCTAATCAGTCTCACCCTAGCTCCTTCCCGAACATTCTAGATCGAATGTCCGAGAGACCGAGCGTAGTAGAGGAGGTGCCGAGACGACTCATTCACTCTCGTCGCTCTCCCTCAAATTACCTGTCACTACGACGCCTCGCAGCTGCCGCCTTCGAAGCACGCTGCTGCTTTCTCGACGCTCGTTCTTTCTTTTTGTTTTTCGCACAGGTTCGCCGAATAAACCTTCATTTCAGTTCATTATTCATCGCCTCTTCGCCTTCACCCGTAACCATACGTAGGCTGCAGCAACTGGCACTCGCAGGTGGATTGTGGCAAAGTAGACCCTTCAAATTTCTTAGAGTGTCCTTGGAGAGAAAGTTGTCGACTGTGTGGGAGTGAGGTTACGAGTAGAAAGTGATATTTAGCAGTTAAATATTTCGAAAGAACGTTTGAAATATGCAGCTTAGCTCTCATATTCCAAGTAGAAAGGTTGTTGCCTTTTCGTCAAACAACTACTTAGCTGTTCTGTGAATTAACGCAACTAATCTGGGCTCGGCGCAATTTTCTGACAATTTCGAGCTTTCAGGAGTCTGATATCCCAAAACGCTAGGCCACTCGCGGCTTTATGTCATGACGATGTTGTGGCGCTGTTGTCCACACGGCGCATGTGCAAACGCTTCCCTTGACGCGAGTTCTGTTTCTGCGCAAAGGCAGTGCCCACACCTGGTGTGAGTAAACGTCCATTTGATTTTAAAGGCCTGTCGGTTTATACAAAAACAAGAATGGCGCAAATATTACATGAAAGTAACGTCAGCCTCCGTACCGAGCTCCGATATGGAATCATCGCGAGTCGACTCGACAGCATCTATTTATCTCAGGGGCACGTAGTCGTTTCAAAGCCGCGTGAAAATGTGCCGTCTCCTCATTCACCAAGCCTTTCGGTGGTTTATTTTAAACGTGAAACATTCTTTGGCTAGTTTCTCCAAATTTCGAGAGCCGCAGTTCATGAAGCCATGGCCTGTGACGTCACATGCCCGCTAAGTTTAGCGGAAAAATTGTTTCCCCGCTAAATTTAGCGGAAAAATTAACGCCACGCGACGTCGACATTAATTCAGTTTCCCCGCTAAATTTAGCAGGGAAAATTATATAACCTAACTTAACGTTATAAATTTCCAGACTTGGACGTGGTTCAACTACTCTACTCAAACTACTGTAGTTTAACTACTTTTTCGAGGAACTTGGTAACTTTCAATTACAACTTGATTTGGGTAATTAGTAGTTTTATTTAACTACTTTTTTTAGGTAACTTCTACTCAAATTACTAACTACTTTTGAAATCTAGTGCTAATTTTGCTCATCACGAAAGTTTGAGCGCAGAAATGAAAAAGACGCCGGCAGATGAAGTGGCATTCCCGAACAAGGGGCCCCCTTGTTCGGGAAGGCGCCCTTGGGCCAAGGTGGCTACGAGCAGCCAAAATATAACTCCGGCGCGCACGAACGCAGGAAGAGATGCTTAACAAGCCTTGGTCGGGTATCGACCTAATCCGGTAATGCACGCAGGCGCCGCGTTTCCAGCTGCAACCGTGAAGGACGGGGACACTCCGAGGGCTGTTGTTGTTTTCGTGTTGTCTGTCTTTAATGAGTTCTAACTCAACCACGGGAGGTGCCACTGGAGTGACCTTGCAGCTGGGCGCCTGTTCCAATGGTCGCCTCGTCGTCAGCGCATGCGCCTTTGCAAAGCCGGACTCCCCGACGCACAAACCCTGGCACGGATAATCCGTTCTTGGGAGCACGTTCCCGCTTCCAGCAGCAACTGTACGAGCGACGATGCTTGTTCGCGTAATCCTTCGCGTCCTTCCGACCTTCCATGCCTGGGAGACCTCCTCTTTGTTAAAAACAATTTACTTGTCAGGCGTGTCAGGCGTGTCAGAATATTGTAGTCGCCGACGTGAATTGCGAGTTACCCTTGGGAGATCCTTTTGTTGGACCCGGCGTCAGCGGCGAAGTATACTTCGGTTCATCTTCTGTTAAACCAAAACAATTTTTTTTTCAGTAGCGTAGCACTAGCACTACAACGAGACGCGCAGTCGTCCGGATGATCTCATCGTCGTGGCGCGAGACTTGAACCCTTGACGGTCTGGTGCGCTCGCTCAGCGTACTCTCAGAACGCCGTCGGAATAAAGAGGGGCCAGTCGTAACAATCTCAACTTGCCGAAGTAAAAAGAAAAAAGGAGGAAAGTTTGTTATAAAAGACCCTCTACCCGAGGCAAACCTCCCATGTTTCGTCATGGACACCTAAGATGCCGACACTCGCTTACCCGACCCTGCACAGCCTGTTTCTCAAATTCAACGGTGCCGTTCCATCCAGCGCGTCGGTGGAACGTCTGTTTAGCTTGGCTCGGGACGTCTTTAGAAGAAAAAGGGGAACCTCCTATCAAGAACTTTGAAAGTCAATTGCTTCTGCGAGCGAATAAACTATTTTGGTGAAAACGCAAGCCATAAATAGACTGCGTTTATTTAAGGCTCGCAAGGTTTTTCATTGATCCAAACTGCTGTTTATTTTGCTACCACAAAAATATAAAAAAGTAACTTCGAAAATAACTTCAAAGTAACTCGCTACGTTTTTACAGTAGTTAGTAGTTTACTCAATTACTATTACAAATGCGTAATTTCTACTCTACTCCAATTACTTTTGACGTCGATACTCAGTAACTTAACTTGACTACCTTTTTTGAGTAATTTGTACATGTCTGTAAATTTCGCGCTAGATTTAGCCGGAAAATTGACGTCATGTGGCCTCAAGAGCAGTTCAATTTTTTCGGTTAATTTAGCGGGGTTGATGATGTCACATGACTTCATGTCACGCTGACCTATACACATATTTAGTCTTCCCGCTATATTTAGCGGGAAAACTGAATATGTGTATAGGTCAGGTGACGCTAAACGATTGCGATGCAACAACGTTTCACGTATCCAACACCATGGCCTAGTAGTTTGCCATACAAGTTTTTTTATTAGTTCTCAAATGGTGAAATATTGGACAGCCTCACCTGTCGATTGAGTAGCGCAGGTGAGAATTTTGTTGTTCAGGTTCTAGCGCCAGCTATGGTGCACCTCAAGGACGGGCGACTTTTTATTGGAAATGCACCCGTTAAAGAAAATATTTCAGAAGTTGATTAGTAAACCTCTTGTTATGCATTTGCTCATTACCACTTTGCACACTCTACCTGAGTTCCACTGTGCTTGATGACGTTATACAGAAAGAAATTTTCTTTATTTCAAGTGCAATAAGTTTTTGGCCATACCGAACCGAACTTCGCAAGATCGCTGTGGAGAGAAGTATTTGTCCATAGTACCCTCTAAGAAATTTGGAGCGACAACTTTCAAGGAGAGCAATTGGCAAAGTCAATCGCTGTAAATTACAGAAAATTTCTCAGCGATTGAGAGGCCGAAATTATGTGTGGATCTCAACAGGTTTGGGGACACGCCAACAATAAAATATGAGAAAGCTAAACTACTAGAACCGATAGTGTGTTCCTACATGCTTGCTTAATTTGTTTTGTAAATGGCGAAATTCATAAATAAATAAAATCGTTTTATATGTGGGGCCCTGGGATCCTCCTTATTCGGGAACCCTGCAATGTTTGATGTGTCGGTGGAGTACTTCGACCACGGTCGTTCGCGGCGCGTCATGCCCTCGATCGAACTTGAAGACTTGGATCTCTCGGCCTCTTTTTAGAAATAAAAAAAGGCGCGCAGTCAAAACCACTTCTCAGAATTTGCTAATGTTCAATCGTTGATCTACACACTAATGTGCTTGCCGTGGGCGTCAGCTCGTACCCGATGACCGCAGTGTACAAGAAGGGCTTGGTCATTTCGCTTACCGATCTTGTCCGTCCAGTATTGAACGTTAAGGAACGAAGGCCTCATTCTTCATTACGTTACCGTGCCCACCTGACCTTCATTAGATGAGGTTGTGAAGGTCTGCTGAACAGATGTAATTTACAAGAGATTCTTGCAAAAACGGCTGCATATTTATGGAACTCGCGCATTGCATGTTCAAACGTAATGTGAATGACAGTTAGGCACACATTTAGTCCTTTAGAAGTGAGACGGCGCTTTACGGTCCTTAGTGCCTCTTTATTTAACTCTAGCTAGTACGCCAGCGTTTGCTTGTCTTGTTTTGCTTCCGAAGCAAAGAGCGACTCTTCAACTCAAGGTCACCAAATTGAACCTTAATAAGTCTAGGGAGGCTGTGTAAAGAAGTGTCAGCGTTTTTACCACCAACCTTCGATCAACAATGACACTCGTCAAGATACTCATCCTCGCCTTGCTGCCGCAAGGTCTACTTTCAGGATCTGAGATGTGCCCCTACTGGAAAGACATCCTGCGCTCCCCAGGATTTGCTGAACACGTGCTCCAAGTGACGAAGATGACTGACCTTCATGTTGGACTGCCGCCTGAGTTTGGAGAAGAAGACACTCGGCTCTTCGCAGAATTCTTGAATGCAACACCGATTTCTGTGAGAATCTTTACGCATGAAGAGGGCCTCTGCAACGAGACGATTTGTGAAGTCCCCAGCATGGAGCTCCACGCTGTACTGCTTGTAGTGTGCAGAGAAACTGAGTGGATGGAAGACATCATAAGGAAAATCTGGACGTACCATCTACACCTCTACGTATTTTGTGCAAACTTGAGTGAACACAATACAGTCGCAGCTCAATTGATAAACGGGACGTACGTGAAGCTCTCTCCACTGAGGTACAGCGATGTCTTCAATGTCACAGTTCACCACCAAGAGGTCCTGCTCAGAAGGTATGGCGAAGTGACTTGTCTTAACTGTACGACCGACCATCAAAATGGCCATCAATTCAAACCCGTACTCAACCTTCCTTTAAAGGGGAATTTGATAAAACTGAGATGCGAATATCCCTATTTTTGCAAATCCCCTAGCATTAAGGTACTCGAGAGTATTATTCTCCATAAAAACGCGTCTTTTAAACCGAGACCATTCTCGAATAACACTTGGTATTCAAGCGCCATTGCCAAGTGTAACAAAGATCCCAAATCCATGCTTTACTTTAACTGGGTTTTTGCACACCATACGTTTTTCCCCTACTTATCTCCTGTACAGCACCACGAAAGCTTAGGGTACGAATACTACGTTAAAGGTCCGGATCCGCTCTTAAAAGAGTTGGTGCTTTTATTACCATTAAGCGCTTATGTTTGGATCGCGGTTGTGGCCTCGTTTGCTGTTTCTCTTCTGACTTGTATTTTGATCTGCAAGGCTCTACACGTAAAAACCAAAGTGTTTTCGTTTGTGTGCGTTCTTTTTTGTCAAGTTTACTGCAACGAAGTTACCCAATACCTCTTCATATTACGCAGCTCACTCCCACTAGAATAATATTTGGCGTGTGGTTCTTGACAGTCACAATCATTTCAACAGGATATACGGGAGTCCTAACATCTCTGTTAGCCAATGTACCGATGAGCGGTACACTGCTTGAGCTGACACCTAACTCAACTCCCATTTCGCAAGGTTTCCGGCTCTGCACTCTCACATATCCGCTAGACGAAGCCATTGGGTTCAACGCTAGCTCTGGACATAAGTTTGGAGCACAGTGTGTGAACCCCGCCGGCCAAATTGATATCGGTAATGACGGAAAAGATGTCTTCAGAATATTCGGTTCCGGCTTTCCTAAACCGGATAAACTTAAAAACGAACTGAGCAGCAGAGGCTACGTAAGAACAAGCAGCGACTTTTCAGCAATCGTGATCGGACCCCAGATGAAGAGTACTTCCCCGTACCGTGCACAACTGAGAAAAATTATTGGCAGAGCGTTTGAAGCTGGCCTGTTCTTGCGCGCATCCCAAATGGCAGAGTTCAACCTTACCAGACGACGCGTCTCCCAAATTGAGAGTGATCCGTCAAGAGTAGAACTGCTCAGATTGCAGGACCTTCGTCCATGCTTCGTTATACTGGGTCTAGGACTTTGCCTGTGCAGTTTGACGCTTTGTTTCGAATTCATTGTGTAGTGAGTTGTCACGCAAGTCGTGCTCACTCTGCCCATACATCACACATCAGACTTAGAGGTTACTGCAGACATGATGATGTAATGATGTGCGGATAGACCTCGAGCACGTTTGCACCATGTCGGATTAAGATGTATGTATCCTTTGAACATTTATGTAGACCGTCATTGTAGAGTAATGCCGCGGTCACACTGCTCTTACATATAACAAAATAGTCTGCAAACAGGAGTCACCAGAATATCCTTGGTTGGAAACTGCGCGTGCTAAGTTTCTTCTTGGACACATTTCCATGCGGAATTCGAAACAGTAATCTTGCGGTGACTCGTGTTCAATTTTGAATTCAGTCTGTATTTTGTATGATGAACAAGCAACGTGACTCCGGTTTAATGTTACGTACAAGGAAGACGCGGGACTCAGACATTGCCTGTGGTTTGTAAGGTGCACGGGCTTTGTGATTGCGGTTGAAAAGATTTAAGTCCCTACATAAGAGTATTCTACAAGTAGCGTCATTCTGTGAAGCGCGGACTGCGTGACGGTGCAGACTTTAGGAAGCGAATGGTGGCGCCCAGCAGAGGTTTAAACTGAATGCCGCCATTTGCTTCCAGCGGAATCTAGCTTTCTTATTTGTATTGGTTGTCGTTACTTGTAAAACAAGTATCAAGGGGCTTTATAAAATATCACTGGCCATCGAAATTCTCGGATTTTTGTGACACGCACTCACTCGGAACGCCGACTCCTCTGAAGTAAAGCAACTTACTGTGCATCCGAGAGTTTCTTGCACAGATGTGATGCTCCCTTTCCATATAGTATATGAGTGCTTAATTGCTGATAGTCTTTCCTGTTTTTACGCTTTACATATTTGTTTAAAAAAGCCGCAAAAGCTGGACTTATTATGTCTGTGCAGATGAGTTGTACGGAAGGAGGGCATGACATAAGAAAGTAATCGTCACGATAAGTCACATACACAACTAAAATGTGTTAGTTAACTTGTTTTAATTTTGTATAATAAATATAGGTTTCCAATTGGAAACTTGCAGACCTTTCTCCAAACATTATTAAATAAATAAATTTTAGAAAGGTTTGGGCTCGTGGGAATCGGGTTGGTGAGTCAAAATTACCTTGGGTGCAACCTGTGCAAGGCTAGGGGTGCCGTAATGCGTACCACGCGAGTTTTCCACCTCTTATCATGCGTGTCTTTGCAGAGGCAGAATGGCGCCCGTTGAACGAGTAGTCACTTTCGGCCACCATCGCACTTCCCATGCTTCTCAAGTTTGTATAAATTATTTTCATTTCGTGGTTTCCCATGGCGCTAAGCAAGTTTTTAAATTTTTTTTTGACGCTCGGCTAGTTTAAGTTAAACTTATAATTACCAAAAATTCACTTCATCACCCTACAGATCGTGATGAATATTTCTCTATATCATATATTTTAGAGCGCATAGCTCACCTCTCCAGACCGCAATATTGTAGCGTTCATGGCCTTTTTAAAAGAAATCTTTAGATCTTAAAAAAAAAACTGTATGTAAGGGTCGATTTTAGCATTTATAAATAAGCGATATAATTTATTGAGCCACAAATACGTGAGATCGGGTGCGCCCCCCTGCAAGCGGCTCGATACCGCTGCCGTTCATTCTTTGAAATTTGGGGATAGGGACTGCACATGTGCCGAGAAAAGGGGCGCCATGATTGGTGAAGCATGTTTCAATAAGCCAGGTTGCGTAACCTCGAACCATAGAAAGCAGGCAGTGGGGCGTGATTTGTAGGCGGCGATGTAAGCACATAAATGCGCGTAGGAGGAGCGCGTATGGCTTGATTTTCACAGTGCCTCTTTGAAAGGCTTTCTGGATCCCGATGAAAAATTGGCCCTAAGACTAGCGCTAAGACAAACAGAAACAGTAAAACTTAACGGACGTTTTAAGAGGGCTCAAAAATCCAGAACAATTGCGTGAATAAAGACCTACATTTTGTGTGCGATAACGGCAAATGCATCGGCAGTTATCGGAGGTATCATTTGGGCCAGAAACCAAAATATAAAAAAATCCCCGATGCAAAAACAAAGGATATGTTCTGGTAGCAGGCGCAGAGAACGTAGTTTTAAAATAGTATAATGCGTTTACTAACACGCACGTCCCGTTTATGTCGCACATCCTCAAAAAAAGAAAAAAAGGAACAAAAGAATTTTCACGAGAAGCATCCGCACATGAGGTTTCGATATTTTTAAAGATCATTTTCCTCATGTTCAATTAAATTGCCGCTTTGACTTAAATTGCTTTCACAATAAATTGAGTGCTTGTAGTTGAGTTGTGCGCTAAGAGGGCCACACATTTTATTTATGGTATTTACGTCTTCTGCCGATATAGCTCACGTGTTGCCTTCAGCTAACGCGAGCCTTTTGCACGCATACAACATTCAATGTCCACGGATCATTTATCCCAAACAGTGCAATTAGATAAAGGAATCATAAGATTATTTTCCGTTCCCTAGTGAAAAAACATTTGTATGAGAAATTGTTTTGTTTAATAAATTTATATGATTCAAACAAGATATATAAGAACGTATAAGAACCATTTAAAAAAACTTAAAGGAAACTTCTCACAAGTTTCTTATATGGTTCTTATATGTTCTTAAATATTTTGTATGATTCATTTGTGTTTATTGGATAAAAAACATTTCTCATAGAAATTAGATTTTGCTATAGGGTTAAGCTCGCGTTTGCACAAACACTGATGTTTCTAAGTGTTACAGCCTTGCTGGTATTTCCCAAAAGGTTCATAAATAATAAAAAACATCCCCTAACGCGCCAGGTTTAATTTGGGTGAATAGATTTTGTAACGACCGTTTGCAACACAAGAGTACTAAAACATCCGAGTGTGATCTGGAGCAGGTTAGCATGTATGTGTAATCTGTTTACCGTCCTGGTGCAGCCAACTGTATTTTAGAAGAGTATTTGAGTGTTGTGTGCAGTTTTCAAGCTTTGATGTCTGTTCCGTATATTGGTGGAAGTGTTCATTGTATTTCAGGCACCCTAGAACCTTCAAGAGGATGATTTGAAGTGTTCAAATAAATGTGCGTTGCTCCTGTGTAGACGTTATGTGTCTTTGAATATACTCCCCCAAAAAACAATTACAAGAGGACGCTTAAGCTTCGCCTTTAAGAGTGGAATGCGATAGCTTAACATATAAACCTCCGCTCGGTCTCTAACTGTACGCGCATGTCTGCGTGGCCTAGTCGGTAGCGTGGGTGGCTCGCAACCGACTGGCCGTTGGCTTCAATCCCGCCCCCGCCAGAAATCCTTTATTTTTTTGTTTTGTTTACGGCAAATGAAATGCTTTATTAAGTAAAATCATCTGAGACATAAGGCGACCCTTAAGTAGTCTTATGTGTCATGTTTTAATCACTTTCCTTCCCCGAATGTCGTCACGTTTCACATGAGCGCTGTGGGTTGTTTGAAATTCCCGCTCGATGTCATGTGGCTGTGACGTCACGACCCTGCCGACCAATCAAAAATGTTCAGTCCCACCGACGCCGGCTTTTCTGCGACACGGGTTGCTTAAAGCTTTTGCTTTAAGGTGGTAGGCCACCTTCAAAAGTCTTTTTTTTTCGCGAGATCAATCTTCAGGTTTTTGTTTGTTTTTTTGTACGCCCAAACATTCACATATATGTTGCAACAAAAATTATCCTCCTATCGTCATTAGTTTGTGAGTTACAGCAAGTTTTCTATACCCTATGCTCCTATAGCGAAACCGAAACCACATTTCCAACTGTGGTTTCGGTTTCGAAAAATCGCTTTCAAAAGTAAGTGTTGTTTCGTCTATATTAATGCTATTCAAAATACTTTATGCATTTTATTGTGACTGTTATATAAGAGGATGTCATTAAATACGACTTTGTGTTTAAAAGTGTTCGTTAATCTCTAAAAACAGCCACAAGGGGGACGCACGATGCTCGTCGGAATTTTTGTTGTTTGCCTTGGTCAGGGTACGTCAGGGTCAGGCTTCGTTCTGCATTTGTTCCACGTGTCAACGCTACTAGGGCTGTATCCTTACCCCCCATTCACACTGGAAGCGGATCCGCGTTCGCGAAGCGGTTGCGAACGCGGTTGTATAAGGATTCAGTACAATTGCACGCGCATTTGATGTCATCAACAGCATGGGTAAGTGCAGAACCACGGCGGCCTGCCGATTTTTTCCGAAAACAAAAGAGCGCGCGTGAGAGGAGAACTTCTCTCATCTGCCGTGGAGGCGCTGCACATCGGCTAGTGGTCTCGTGAGTTGAAAGCTATACTCAGTTTGACCTTATGTTGTACCGCAGACAAGGCTAGAAGCGCGAGCTCATAGCGTTGGGAGCTGCTCTTAAGGCACGAGAGCTGGTGCCGCCGAAATATGCCCTAGAGCAAGGAGCTCGCGCCTGTAGCCTTTCCTGCGGTACATCATAAGGTGAACCAGAGTATAAAGAAGGCGCCTATCGCGCTCTTGCTCCGCGACCCAGAGAAAATATCTGCCCGTCATTGGCTTCGCCGATACCGAGGCGCTGCCGCGGTTGCAAAAGGCCGCGAAAATCGCTTGTCCCCCACCTTTTCGCCGCTTTGCGCGGAGAAACTATCGCAGTTTTACCCTGTGCTCGCATGTGTGGTTTGTGTTTTCGATCGTTTTTTTGCTCGTTTCCATAGTTTTGTGGCGATAACCACTGATAGCTGAGAAAGAAGAGAACGCAGACAGCCTGCCTTTTGTCTGTCTCTGCACAGTTTTAAAGTGTGCAGATGGGTTACAGAGCACGCGATGCCTAAAAACTGTTGCGTGCCGCATTGTAAGTCAAATGCTGCGAGAAATCCGGAACTCTGCTATCAAGAGCTTCCGTCTAGAAAGAAATTTCGGGATGCCTGGTTGAAGAACATTTCGCGTCAAGGCAGCGAGAAGGGCAGCCAGTGGCAACCAATCTCCTGGAGCGTCCTGTGCTCCCTTCATTTTAAAGGCCGACGTACACTTCGCGCTTTCCACTTTTGCCCGTCACCTCCTCTTCGCGTTTTACCTTACCCCAACCTGGCTCCCCCTCGCAGCTTAGGAGAGAAGAGCGCTAAGTGGATTATCTTCCCTGCAGAAAGCCGAGGTTGTACGTATAGGCCTTTAAGGAGGAGGACTACAAAGTAGGGATGAAGCGGAAGTTGCTGGGACCGACATCGGTGCGACTCAATTCCCATCGTATTCGTTGTACATGCAACCAGCAGGTTCAAAGAAGCGCAGAACGCTTGTACAGTCTCCGGCAATATGAAAGACCCACTGGGAGCGCGTGGCCGAGGCGGTGGCTGGCGGGGGCGCTGCGAGCGCTCTGGGCATTTCCATTCTGTTTCGAGGGGAGGACGCTCACTCGGGGCTCAGCGGAAACTGATAAGCGCGTTGCGCTTTAGCTGAGCCCCGAAGGAGTGTCCTCCCCTCGATGCAGAATGAAATTGCCCAGAGCGCTCGCAGCGCCCCCGCCAGCCACCGCCTCGGCCACGCGCTCCCAGTGGGTCTTTCATATTGCCGGGGACTGTACGTGTGCCACCTAACGCGTCCACGTCACATGCGAGTGGCAGAAGCCAACAACGCAAAATGCAGTCCCCTGCAGAAAGAAGACCAGCTGTTGATGGGTGCGTGGCTATTGAACCTTGCCTGCAAAAAGAGTTTAAAGTGGAAGAATTTTAGACGTCATTCAATTTGACAGCTAGGCTTCATAGAAGATGCCAAGAAAAACGCGCACCGCCTTCAAATGCAAGCCAAACGACTGAACGAGCGAATGAAAATATATGCGGCAAACCTGCGACGAATTTCAAGACAGATTGAAGCAAGGAAGGCTAATGTTTAGAACCCGCTCAAGTTTGCAGGTGACGTGTCCTGAATGCAAGCTGTAACTTTAGGGAAATGAATCTCGTGACGGAGAAAATCAGTTCATGTTTAGCCTTGACCAACGAGGACTCAGCTATCCACGACCTGAAGCAGCCTGGCCGTGCAAGCTCGTCTGCACCTTTGTCGTGAGGGCTCTACAGTCGGCAGAAATTCGTCGTTCTGGACGGATTGGCAAGGTCCTCTCGAGCGCTGTGCTTCCACACCTTATGGACTGCCCGCTGATGTGGTGTACTAACTGCAGAGACCCGTACCACAGCTAAGAGCTCTGCGAGCTCTTTTGTCGGGAAGCTCCTCAGACCTCTTCTGGCTAACTCGGCTGGTGACCTAAACAGCTCTCTAGAGAATATATTGAGACTTTCGCGGAAACCTCTTTCCCGAAAGGTATTCCGCTTGCGAACTTTATGACTCCCTTGATCTGTTCGTGAACAATGAAGTTTATATTGCTGAAGTTATGCACGAGGAATCGGTTTCTTATTGTACCTCACAGATAAATGAAAGGCACAGCTCGATCGTGCTCGAGCATCGGTTAAAACCGGAAATCATACGGCCTAGCTATATTCAACTATAACTCATTACAGTGGTAATAGAAACGGGGACGGGAACAAGAAAACGACAATTCGCTCATACTGCCAGCTGAATGCGGCTCTAACGCGCAGCCTGCAGCTGAGTGAGCTCCTCGCAGAAAGAATTATGTGCTTCTATTCGACACAGATTTGTCACATCATTCATGCAATCTGGCACTCGTTTCAAATGAGACTTGCCGCTTCACGAAAAACAATCTAAATAGCCACACCTAGGGTGCCTACATGTTTCCGCCGCTCCGTAAGCGGAGCGGACACATGTAGGCACCCTAGCCACACCGGGCCGCGCCGGGCGGACTGCGCCTATCTCGCCGATAACGAGCGCCACGGCTGGCGCTGCGGGGTAAAGTAGAACTATCGCTCTCACCGGTGGCGCGAGACATACGGCAGGCCGCTCCCAAGGGGAGTCCCTTATCAAGCGGCCGTGGCAGAACACAGAAGACGAGGAAGCGCAAGTTTGCTGGAAATCGCTACACGACGACGAGGCTGCCTACTGACACAGACGCCGGTATTTCGGCGACCGCGAAGAAGCTTGGGGACATAACCAAGGCGTACAAGGCTCCGCTAGAGAATTCTACGCTCCAAGGGAACAGGATAATGGACATTGGTATTCTTTCTTCAGTGTTTTCATCGCTGGCATGTTCCGAATGCATGAACACAACACTGAAGCTCGAGGAACGCTCTCACCAAGGGATATGCTCGGCTTGTGCGGTCGTGTGTATCAACTGTGGGTTCGAGCGCCCATTTCATACGTCGAGAAAGGTGGGTCGTGCCAATGAGAACAATTTACGTCTGGTTTACGCGATGCGCCAGTTAGGAAAAGGGCACGCTGGTGCGAAAACCTTTTCCAAAGTGATGAACATGCCTGCTCCTCCACGTCACTCCGCCTACGACAAATTGTCATCTCGGCTTTCTGCAGCGGCAAGAGAAGTGGCGTCGAAGTCGATGACTGATGCTGCTGTGGAAGTTCGTCGTGTTGTGGGGAGTGCCGATTGTGGTGTTTCAGGTGATGGCACGTGGCAGAAGCGTGGCCATTCATCTTTGAACGGTTGTGTGTCTGTGATTTCTGTTGACACGTGAAAGGTTATTGATGTTGAGGCCCTTTCTAGCTCGTGTAAGTCTTGTAAAACCAAAAGCAAGTTGAGGCAAGATAGTGCTTCGTACCAGGAATGGAAGGCAAACCACACTTCCTGTCAAGCAAACCATGAAGGAAGTGCTGGCAGTATGGAGACGGTTGGTCTATACCGAATATTTGAAAGGTCGAAAGGCAAAAGGGATTTGAAGTACCTGCAGTACTACGGCGATGGTGATTCCAAGAGCTATGCCGCTGTGAAAGACATGTATGGAAAGGACAGTGTGCAGAAACTGGAATGCATTGGGCATGTCCAGAAGCGTGTTGGCTGCCGCCTCAGAAAACTGAAGAAGACAGTGCGTGGACTCGGTGGTAAGGGAAAGCTCACTGATGCCCTCCTTGACCGCCTGCAAAACTACTATGGCATCGCCATAAGGGCTAATGTGGGGAACCTTTCTGCAATGAAAAAGGCTACCCTTGCCAGTCTTTTTCATTGCAGCTCTACCGACAAGCAGCCGAGACATGGCCTGTGTCCACTTGGACCGAAAAGCTGGTGCGGATACCAAAGGGTCGAAGCACTCGGCCAAGGGAAATATGTACGCAAAGGAGGACTTCCAGATGATGTGCTCAACAAAGTTAAAACTGTCTACAGTGATCTGTGCTCTGATGAACTTCTAATGAAGTGCCTGCATGGAAAGACGCAAAATGCTAATGAGTGTTTCAATGGTCTAATATGGCAGCAGGCGCCCAAAGAGGTCTACGTAAGCTTGCCTACAGTAATGTTTGCCTTGCATGATGCTGTGGCACACTTTAATAATGGCAGTGTAAGCACCCTAGATATCCTGAGGCAAGCTGGCATAGAACCAGGGTACTACACGACGAAAGCTCGCATCGCCAGGGATCACCAGCGCATGCAGAATGCTAAACGCAAGTCAGCGGATGGGACAAAACAGGCCAGGAAGAAAAGACGAGCAGCCACCCGAAGAAAAGAAGACTATAATGCTTCCGTAGAAGGGCCCAGCTATGAATCTGGTGCATTTTAGGCCTGCAGCGAAAATTGTGACACTTTTTACAAGCTCGGAAATCTTTGTTTACGTTTTTCTGAAAATAACAATTTGCTCCAAATGTTGCGACGCAAACTTTCATAACTTATTTCTCAGCGTATACTTTGAACTGAAATTTTGCACAATGATTTACAATATACATATCTGTGCAGTGAACTAGAATAAAATAAATCCATGGAATATTTTTCAATCCACAGCTGAATTCTCAAAAAGGTTCAGTCTAAATTGGCTCTTTTTCCCCTTTTTCTTGTTTTTTTTTTAACATTACTTCCTTGATATTTACTGCATAATATTTATTGTAGTTCACTGCATAGCTCCAGCCATTAGTTACACAAATGTCAAAGATTTACTGAATAAAGCCACCCATTAGTCACTTATCACAGCTGGCGTGGCTAGCACTTTAATGCAATTTTTGACAAAGATTACCTCCCAATAAATAAATATTCAATATTTTGCACTGTAAATGGCTGGGTAAGTTAAATAAGACATGCTTGTTTTGAGGAAAAAGGTATTTCAACGCTGGCTGCTCTTAAAAAAAAAAAAATTTTGTTTTTGAGTGGCCTACCACAAACAAAGACGGAAAAATAATGAAAAAAATATTACATCTCAATTTTCGGCGTGTCACTGCTAAAATTTATCGGAAGCTGGAAACCCCAGTACGCGAACAATTTGTCTGCTTTTCGCACATTAGGTACGATGAAATCACGGAGCCGAGCTGTGGTTTGGTGGATACAGTGGGCACAAACAAAGTTTAGTTGGTATATTCAAAGATACAATTTCGGCAGTTTCTTGCCCAGGGGGTGTGGTGCCGTTAGGCAGTCTTGGTACCAAGCTTTCGACCAATCTGCTGTAGCGTTAAAGGGACCATGAAATTACTGTTTTACTGTTGCCCAATAAATTTTACATTAAGCCATCACAGTTCATGGAACGCCGAACAGGCATCCGTTTTCGTGTCGGTTTATTAACTTCTACACGAAAAAATATTGACATATCGAGTTTTTCTTCCTCTGCAACTCGCCGCAAAACAAGCCGCGGCGTAATTGTGACGGTCGTGACATACTATGGCACCGGGCAGTAGGAGAGTGGGAGCGTTAGTTGCGAGCTGGCGGTGTGCCGGTAGTTTTTACCACAGGGTCTTACTGCGCTGATGGCGCCGATGCCACCGAAATATTTTCTGAATCGGTGCCTCTCATCACCGCGATAACCATGGACACATCGCAGCTGCGCGAAATTCAATTAGATACGTTGCGCTACAGCGACAGCATGGGACTGGTCCCAAACGCCGTTACGAAGGGCAGCAGGTCGTCAGCACGACAGCAGCTTCTCCATTGCCGTCAACCATTTCCGCGGTATCTCCAAAAAGAAGGGAACGCGCTGTCACTCACTGGCGTTGCAGAAAATACGCAGAGGTTTCTCTGGGCTCAAGCTTTATTAAATTTTACTTTGTCAGGACAGGCTCGCAGGACAGAGTGGATGAAAAAAGAAAAGAAAGAGATGCAGTACGCCGTCTTGGGCGATAACGGCTATGCGATGCGCTATTGACGATACCGAATCGAACTTCTTCGCAAGATCGCTTTGGAGAGATGTATTTGTTTATTGTACGCTCTGACAAATCTGGCGCGACACCTTTCAGTAAAGAACAATTGGGAAATGCAATCGCTGCAAATTACAGAGATTTACTCGGCGATTGAGAGGCTGAAATTATGTTTATACTTAAAAGGGGTTAGGACACACCAGCAATAAAATATAACATAGCTCTACTGCTAGAACCGATAGTATGTTCCTTCATGTTTGCCTAATCTGTTTTGTAAATGGCGCGATAGTTTGATAAATAAATCGTTCTATATGTGGTCTCCTCGGCTTCACCTCATTTGGGAAGGCTGCAATGTTTGATGTGCCGGTGAAGTACTTCGCCCACCGTAATTCGCGGCGCGCCTTCTTCTTGCACGGACGTGAAGGCTTGGATCTCTCGGCGACTTTATTGAATTCGGAAAGCACGCATTGGAAACAACTCTTTAGAAGTTGATGATGTTTAATCGCGGATTTATACTCTATTGTGCTTGCCGTGGGCGTGAGCTCGAACCCGATGAGCGCAGTTTACAAAAAGGGCTTGGTCATTTTCGCTTCCCGATTTCGCCCGCCCAGTATTGATTATGAAGAAATGATGTCCTCATTGTGCAGTACATTACCGTGCCTACATATCCTTAATTACATGAGTTGGTAAAAGGTTCGCAGACAAGTACAATTTATCACAGATCCTTGCAGAAATTGCTGAAAATTCGTGGAGTCCGTACATTGCATGTTCAAACGTAATGTGCAGGAGAGTTAGGCACACCTTCAGTCGTTTAGGATAGAGGCGTCACTTACAGTTCTTTGCGCCTCTTTATTCAACTGTAGCTAGTGTGCCGGCGTTTTCTTGTCTTGTTTTGCTTCCGAAGAAAGAAGAGCCTCTTGAATACAGGATTCCCAAATTGTCGTTCAATAAGTCTTGGGAGGCTGCGTCAAAAAAGTGACAAGATTTTTACTAGCAATCTTCACACGACAATGACGCTCCTCAAGATACTAATACTCGCTCTACTGCTGGACGGTCTACATTCAGGATGTGAGATGGGCTCCTACTGGAAAGACATCGTGTGCTCACCTGGGTTTCCGAAACGCGTGCTCCATGTGACCAAGATTACTGACTTGCACGTTGGACTGGCGCCTGAGTTTGGGGAAGAAGAAACCCTGCTTTTCGCAGAATTCTTAAAGGAAACACCAATTTTTATGTACATATTTACGCGCGAAGACAGTTTTTTTATTTTTTTCGGCAGTGGTATGTACACTTTGGTTCAGCGTATTTTTGTTTTAGAGCGAGAATAGAACAAAAGGTTGTTAATTCCTTCGCGCCAAATAAATGTGCGCCTGGGCAAAGCGATTCCTACACAGCCCCCGAAAGCTGCATCATCGAATGCGTCCATCGTATTTTAAAGACTGTACCTCTCGCACTCGCTCCAGCTTATCCTCATGCAGAAGCATTTTTTTACACATCGTTTTGAGGAAACGGAACTCTAGGCAGTGTACCATCAGGACAACAATCTAACAGGTTCCTTTGCAATGGCACGATGAATTCATAAAAAACGAGAACCGCAATAACAGATTTTTTGTGTGTGTGTTTAGAATAGCATCGCATGATTGTCTACAATCTCTGATAAAATTACGAAAAGTCACGACATTCTCTTACTCAATTACGCGTTGTGTAGGCGATAGAAATTCTGGAGGGACATCGTTAGAACTTCAACATTCGGTGGTCGGAATTTTTTGCAATGCTTGTTTACGAGAAGTGTATGCCCAATACCACCTTAAATAATAGAAGCCCGTGCACAAGCATTTTAATGTCATCACAGGGAGATAGAGCGAAGGCCCAGTTTGGATGCGAGTATCAGTCATATTTATAGGCCTCTCGTCTAATGAATGTGTCGAAGGAAGCGCGGCATCAGGCTTCAGCCTAAATATTGATGTTGGCGCCTCAGATTGGGATGACGTGCCGTGGAGGCAGAAGAACATGTTGAGCAAGCCTTAATTATTTTAGTTTTTGTTTGTACTCGCCGAATATTTGAGCATGTCAAAGATACAACGGAAAGTCGAATGTAAATCGAAATTCGCCCTGCTGGAGCTGCTCAATAAATTTCCTTTTTCTTATATGTGATCCGTCGCGAAAAGTCGCCGCATGTTAAGATCATCATGGCCCACTCTTTGTCTGAGTGATTTGAATCACTTTCAGACGTGCGTCCTTTATTTTGGCTTCCAATGCACCTTATCGATTGGTGTAGGAACTTAAGATAAAAGATTTCTACCTGGATGCTTGGAGGAGCTGGCCTTTCCAGCGAGGTAGGTGAAAGAAGAAAAATGAAGAGGGAAATAAGACAAAATGGCAAAATATCAACGCAGTTCCGTCCAGGGTTATCATAATTAAACACATATATATTTGTTTCCTCAAACATTTTATTGCAGAGCACTAGGCCAACACGTCAGAGAAAGGCCTAACTTGGCCAAGTTTGCCAATCATAAGGCCTAACCTGGGCCTCCTAATCTTTTCTTCTTAGGAGCTAGTGTATAGCATAGTGCTTCCCTTTGACTTTAACTAGCCAAGAACTACCTAGCCTGGCATTTGTCTGGTTCGTCACAAAATAGCAAAACTGCCTGGCATGAGCTAAAGGTGCCAAGGGACAACCGAACAACAAGCAGTGGAATGCAACTCTAGAAATTTGTCCGGAATTGCGGCTCAAAGGTGTTATATTACAACAACCGAACTGCCGGACAGTGAAGCTCAACTCTTACGTTCTTTGGCAATCTAGATGCAAATATGATAGGGTAAAACAGAACCACCTGATGCGAAGCTCATTTCTGGCATTTTTGCAAGAGAAACCAGAACCAGGCAGTAAAGTCTAACTCTGATACTCCTTTGGCGATTTACGGCGCAAATAGCAAGGAGCCTTCTTGGGGGTTTCAGGGTCCTAAATTCTCAGACAGGAATCAAATCTTGACCCAGAGAACTGTGGCTACTGTTTAAGTTATTTCCTATTTTCCATCAGAAAGAAGTAAGCTGAAACTTACGGAATCGCTCCTATCAGAACCTTACGGTTTTGTTAGGAACCACATTTAGCTATACATTTAAAGCTATAATTTGTACTTATATGAACGCGTGTCGTTACTTTTATTACGCAATTCGAACCTTGTGTAATATATTTTCGTGTAAGAAAAAGTATAGACAGAGGTAAAATATA